>CM054938.1:19469272-19556788 GCA_029168755.2 Tillandsia fasciculata | reverse complement strand
TGGTTCTTCATCTATATTGATAGTTTGATTCTAGGTTTTTCATACTCATATCTTGAGTTGAATCACTAATGAATACTTAGATGGTATTTCCGATCTACTCTTGATCTAAGTATTCGGCGGATCATCACCACCCAAACAATCAACGATTTATCCCAAAATCGGCGCGTGGACTCGCGTGGCCTTGTGGATTCAAGGTGCTACCGCTCTCGTGGATTCGGAGCGAGGTGCGTTCGTGGATTCGAAGCGTGCCATTGGGTGAAGACCGTGGATTCGGTTGGACGTCGTGGACTCGACGTTGGACGCTGTGGATTCAGCGTTGGGCGCGGATCGTGGATTCGAGAAGCGTCGTGGAGCGAGCGGAGAAGATCTACTAGGAGCGTATGGTAAAAGGTTGAGTCGTCTGTGAGTACGTTATATCACCTTGTACGTGTGTTAACTCTAGTGGATTTCGCCGTGTTATCGGTCCCGTGGTTTTTTACTCCGGTTTGGAGTTTTCCACGTAAAAATCTTGTGTGTTCTTTTATTTTTCCGCATTGGGTTTTATCGCACAATGATTTTTTGAGTGTTTATTGTTTACACCTATTCACCCCCCTCTAGGTGTTTTTCCCCTATTTAGATCCTTATTAAACTAAACCCTACAAGTGGTATCAGAGCGGGAATAGGGTTGTAAACAATGGTTGAAGGTGGAAACATCAATCGACCCCCTTTCTTTGATGGAACAAATTATGCGTACTGGAAAGTACGGATGAAAGCTTTCTTAATTTCCATCGACGAAAGGGTGTGGCAATCAATTGAATTAGGATGGTCTAATCCAACTGAAATTTTAGATGATGTTCACACCTTAAAACCTAGGTCGAAATGGACCAAGGAAGAGATAGACTTATCTTCTTACAATGGCAAAGGGATTAATGCTCTATTTAATGCTTTGTCACAAACTGAGTTCTCTCGCGTCTCGGCATGTGAGACTGCGAAAGAAATCTGGGATGTTCTTCAAGTTACGCATGAGGGAACTAACTTAGTGAAGATTCAGAAACTGCAAATGCTCACGAGCAAGTTTGACTCTATCTCTATGGCAGAGAATGAATCCTTCACTGACTATTACACACGATTGCAAGATATCGTGAACTCATGTGCTAACTTGGGAGAGAAGATTCCAGAATTTAAAGTTGTAAGAAAAATTCTAAGAACTCTTCCTGAACGATTTCGCCCGAAGGTTGCAGCCATTGAAACAATTAAACACCCGGACGAAATGCGTGTAGAAGAATTAGTAGGTGCTTTACAAACTTATGAAATGACTTTTCCTACTAACTATTCTTCGGGAAAGGCATCCTCTTCTAAGTCTTCAGGTTATGCATTGAAATCAACTAAAGAAGAAGACGCGGATTCATCCTCCTCGGACGACGACGAGAACCATTTCTATGGAGGACTTTGAGAAGCAGCTCGCTCTCTTGACAAGGAAGTTTCGCCGCAACTTTCGAAGGGGAAATTCAAGCAAACCTCAATCCTTCGGAAAGTCCAAGAAAGGCAAGGGATTCTCAAGCCACAAGTCAAGAAAGCAAGAGAACTTCTCAAAGGATAAGAAAAGTTCTGAGGGACAAGTTCAGTGTTTCAAATGTCGAGGCTACGGCCACATTTCAACGGAATGTCCCAACAAGAATCCGGCTAAGAAGAAAGCGATGCAAGTTGTTACTTGGGATGACAACTCCACGTCAAATGAGTCATCCTCAAGTGATGAAGAAGACAACGCGACAGCTTTCCACGCGTCCACCACATCTTCATCCTTCATGTGCTTAATGGCAAGTACATCCGATTCACTGTCCAACTCCACTGTTGAAAAGATTGCAACGGACGATGAATCAGATGATTCGGAAGGTGAAGATTTTGTTTTAGCCTACCATAAACTTTTGAGGGATTCAAAGAAACTGGCTAAGCAAAACAAGGGGTTGAAAGCGAGATTGCAGGATCTTGAAGATGAAGTAAAAAGAGTAACCTCTATCTCAACCGATCTTGAAGTGGAAAGGGACAATCTGATTAAACAAATGTTTCCCTTCAAGAGTCCAATGAGCAATTCGAGAAGAATTATATGGATATGGTGAACAAAGCGAATTACTTCTTGAAGCTCAACGGCGAGGCTCGACAGGAAAAATTGGAAATGACAGAGACCATACGCCAACTGAAGGATGACTTACAGAGATTTTCTTCTGGAAGGAGTAAGTTGGACAGACTCCTTGGTCTCGGTCAAAGAAACAAGTTCGGCCTCGGATACACTCAAACTGGAGACATTCCAAGTTCGAGTGGTACAGTATTTGTGCCTCAGTCGGTATCTCCTCCTCCGACACCGGTGTTCACGACAAGCAACGACAACGAACCTACTACATCTTCCTCGGAATCGACAAGAATGAAGGTATGTTTTCGTTGTGGCATTTCAGGGCACATAAGAAGAAATTGCAAGACGGAAGCCAACGCACACCTCAAGCACCTTGCAATGACTACCAAAAGGCTATTCCTCGAAAAACAACTCCAATCAAATTGACGGAAAAGAGCCTTGGTAGTACATCGCTCAAGACGACATCATCAAGGAGCAGCAATTCTTCAAGCAAGACGCTCTCACCTAGGAAATCAACTTCACGACCATTACCGACGCACTTCAAAAAGGTTTGGGTGCGCAAAGGTGAGATCTTTCCCTGTCTTGCTACCAATGTTTCTTTGCATGCATATGATAGTTCGTCTTGGTACCTGGATAGCGGGTGTTCCCGTCATATGACCGGCGATAAAAACTGTTTTCAAACTTTTGAGAAAAACTCCGGAGGACTTGTTGTTTTCGGAGATGGTCGGTCTTCCAAAATTGTTGGAAAGGGAACGGTAGCTATTCCAGATGGCCCGGTTCTAGATAATGTGTATTATTGTTCATGGCCTTAAGACTAACCTCATAAGCATAAGTCAACTGTGTGATAGTGGTTATTCAGTTAATTTTTCATCTGATAAATGCACTGTAACTGACATGAACCATGCTTTCTTTTTAAAGGGGGTTAGATCAGAAAACAACTGTTATGTAGTTCCTTCTAAGATTTCTGAAAAATGTAACCTAGCATCTTTGAAAAATGAAACACTTTGGCATGAAAGGCTAGGTCACATAAACTTTAAGGAACTTGCTAGAATTTCAAATAAAGATGTGGTCAAGGGGGTTCCAAAACTTTCTTTTGAACAAAACCTTGTGTGTGGCGGTTGCCAAAAGGGAAAACAGTCTAGGACTGCACACAAGAATTTGAACCACATAGGTACAAAACGGCCTTTGGAACTTTTGCATATGGACTTAATGGGGCCAACTCGTCAACCATCTCTGGGAGGTAAATGGTATATTTTCTTGTTGGTTGATGATTTTTCTAGATATACTTGGGTAGCTTTCTTAAAAGAAAAAGCTGATACCTTTGATTCTTTTCTCGAAATCTGCAATCGTATTATGATAGAAAAGAATGATAGGATTACTCGAGTTAGGAGTGATAGAGGTGGGAATTCATAAATTCCAAATTCATTGATTTTTGCGTTTCTAATGGCATTAAACATGAATTCTCCGCACCTTACACACCTCAACAAAATGGTGTAGTCGAGCGCAAAAACAGGGTCGTACAGGAAATGGCACGTGTGATGCTTCACAGCCGGAACTTACCTTTTTACTTTTGGGCTGAAGCGGTAACACTGCTGTTTATGTTATCAATCGCGTGTATTTGCGCCCGGGGACATTGAATACACCATATGAACTTTGGTTTTGTAGAAAACCTAACATCAAATATTTTCGCATTTTTGGGAGTCGATGTTTTATTTTACGTGATCGTGAGAATCTTGGAAAATTTGACTCTCGAAGTGACGAAGGGATTTTCTTAGGTTATTCTACAAACAGCAGAGCATATCGAGTTTTTAACTTAGAATCTAAGACGATCGTAGAATCGATAAATGTTAAGGTAGATGAAGCTTTTCATTTTGAATCTGAAAAATCTACCCTCGATATCTCTCTTGATGATGATACACCTGCTAATGCATCTTCTTCTAACAATTCTTTCGATAATAATGTTGATGCATCTAACGGTTCTTCAAGCTTATCTGATGTGCAGGAATCATCTCGTGTACCTCCGCCTACTCCTCTACCTCAAACGTTACGCATCTCCAAGGATCACCCTGAATCGAACATAATTGGAGATCCACAAGAAGGAGTTAGAACACGGAGACAATTGGTTTGCGGATTTGCATGCTATGTATCTCAAATCGAACCAAGGAATGTTGATGAAGCTCTCCAAGATGATTACTGGATTAAAGCAATGCAGGAAGAGCTCCATCAATTTGAGCGAAACAAAGTCTGGGAACTGACGAAGCCTCCGAAGCAACACAATGTGATAGGTACCAAATGGATCTTCAAGAACAAGAAAAACGAAGAAGGTACTATCATCAGGAACAAAGCAAGGTTAGTTGCTCAAGGCTATTCTCAAGTAGAAGGTATAGACTTTGATGAAACCTTCGCCCCTGTAGCTAGACTCGAGTCCATTCGTATATTGTTTGCGATCGCTTGTCATTTTAAAAATCAGATTATTTCAAATGGACGTTAAGAGCGCCTTTTTAAATGGATTTTTAAATGAGGAAGTTTATGTAGCTCAACCGAAAGGTTTTGTGGATCATAAACTACCTAACCATGTTTTTCGATTGAAAAAGGCTCTTTACGGTCTGAAACAAGCACCGCGAGCATGGTACGAAAGGTTGACAAAGCACCTTTTGGAAAAGGGCTACACTCGAGGGGGAGCTGACAGGACTCTCTTTGTGAAGCATTATCAAAACAATTTCATAGTTGCTCAAATCTATGTTGATGACATTGTTTTTGGAGCAACGAGAGATAATGATGCTTCTAAATTCGCGGAGACCATGGAAAGCGAATTTGAGATGTCCATGATGGGCGAGTTGAATTATTTTCTTGGATTACAAGTTAAACAAACGATGAAGGAATTCACTTGTGTCAATCCAAGTATGCACTGGAGTTGGTCAAAAAGTTTGATCTTGAAAATTCTAAGGATTTTCCGACTCCAATGGGAACTAGCCATAAGGGACTTGGAAGTGAATCACAAAGTGAGAATGTAGACGAGAAACTGTACCGCAGTATGATTGGGAGTCTACTATATCTCACGGCTAGTCGCCCGGATATATCCTTCAGTGTTGGGATTTGTGCGAGATATCAATCAGCACCGAAGGAGGTTCACCTGAAAGCGGTGAAACGGATCATCCGGTATATCAAAGGTACAATCAATTTCGGAATTTGGTATCCTATGGGAACGACTTTGGATATTGTTGGATACTCAGATGCCGATTGGGCTGGATCGGTGGATGACCGGAAAAGCACGAGTGGTGCATGCTTCTATCTAGGCCACTGCCTTGTTGCATGGCACAGTAAGAAACAGAACTGCATAGCACTCTCGACTGCCGAAGCGGAGTACATTTCTGCAGGAAGTTGTTCAACCCAATTGATTTGGATGAAGAGCGTGTTGAGCGATTTCCGGATTTCAACATCTTCGGTAACCATTTTATGTGACAACACTAGTGCCATTAACATTTCTAAAAACCCTGTGTTGCACTCTAGAACAAAACATATTGAACTTAGATATCATTTTCTTAGAGAGCTAGTTGAATCAAACATTCTTCAACTGTCATATATTTCAACTGAGGATCAATTAGCCGACATTTTAACAAAACCTTTGGATCAAAAACGTTTTATTCACTTGCGTAAAGCAATTGGCATGCTTTCCTTGAAATAAACTCTTTTGAAACCTTTGCTTAGATTAGGTTTTGTTTTTTTGTTTTGTTTTGTTCTTTATCTATGTTCTGTACATAGCACACTAATTGAGCATATATCATGATTGACTTTAATTGCAATCCTTTTATGCATTTAGAAATTTATTATGTTTTGATGTCATAATGTTTCAATGTTGCAATGATCATTTACGTTATTAAACCATCTTCTAAGTGATCAAAGTCAATTTCTCTCTCAATGATCTCTTGGTATAGTCATTATCATATTTGATTGCTTAGTCGAGTATGAATTCGAGATCAATGGTTTGGTTGAATACCTTATATATTATATAATTGATAGCCAATTGAGGGGGAGTCAATGAAATGTGAAATGCTCAAAAGATGTGGAAAGAGTTACATCCCAATGAGGAGTGTGAAAACTACCACCACATGGAGAAAATGAAAGAAAAAGATACTCCATGAATGAAAAGCAAATTTTTGTTTGAAAATTGTTGATAAAACTCATATTGAAATACTTGACTCAGTCGTATTTCATGGTTGGTATAAGGTGGGATTTTTGATTTAAGATGCTCAAAGAGCCACTCCTTCAACAGATTGTCTAGATATATTATCTAACTTATCTGGGATTTCAAACATCTATTGATCTTGGTATTTCATTTTCTTTACTAAAATTGATGATTTGATAAAGGCATTACACATAAGATCAGATAGATGTAATTGAAGTTGTTCAACTTTAAGTGTTTTAACTTTCGTAAATTTTCGTTTCATTTTTGGATATTTTTGATAGATTTCTCATAATCTATTTCTTGTTGTGTGAAACGATGCCATTTGTTTAAAGTTGACATGGTAATGTGCTTACATACTTTTTCTGGATTTTAGGTATTTTTCTAACTTTTTCTGAAGAAAAAGGTGTAGCCGATCCGGATCGGGGCAAGTGATCCGGATCCCGAACGCAGGATTTTTCCTGCGAGTGGCCAATCCGGATCACATTCTCGGCCGATCCGGATCGCGGCTAGGGTTTTATATAGAAACATCCAGATTTTTGATTTCTTTACCCTAATCTCTGGTTTTCAAGTCTCTAGAGCTTCTCTCTCTAGATCTCTTGCTTTTTGAAGCCTCAAAACTCGAAGTTCTTCGGATTCAAGTAAGTTTTATTGATCAAAACTCGGTTTTTACAGTTTTTATCAAACGTGAGTTGAAATCTTGGATCTTTTTTCGTTTGTGAATGGTTTTTGATCAAATTTCTTTTGAAATAAGAACTCTGGATCAATTAGTTTTACTTTTATGCTGGGATTTCATCTGGTTAACGAGTTTTTAGCTTCGATTTCTAAAAATTCGGTTTTAGGGCATAAAAGAGGAATTTTTGTAAATCATGAAATTGATCTATTTTTGAAATTCTTTTTGGAAAACTAATTTGATTCTTGGCTTCTCTATATGATTATGATTGTCTAGGTACAATGTGTTAAGATTTTTCAAAATTGACAATTTTCATATGTTCTTGAGTTGGTTGCACAGGACACTTTCTTAAACTCAAAGCACTGTAGCAATGGTGATCACCTGGATCATTTTCCTACTTGCTGCCATGGTCCATGTGAAGGATTCTACAAAGCCCAAGAGGACCAAGAGGGCAAACGAGCTCAAGCTGACTCCGACACTGAGTCTGAAACGGAGTCGATCGATTGGGACAACATTGAAATTGAAGCAACTGTCCCAACTGTCGCAAAAGGAAAGGCTCCTGCTGAAGCCCCCAAATAAGCCTCCTCCTACAGCAGCTGAGAAAGGAAAGGCACCAATGGAGCCTACTGGAAAAAGAATGAAAACCTCGGCAAGGAAAAGAAGTAGTGCCCAAGGCATCTCAATCAATGAACCCATAGCCAATCAGCCACCATTTCAGGGATTCGTCAGCTCCGCAAGAATCAAAGATTTTGAAAAGAGGGAATGTATAGGAGAAAGACATGTCAATGTACAACAGTTGAGGAATCGATCTGCAGAGTTTGGAGCTCTGTTTGACCAAGTTGGTCTCGCTCCGATTTGTAACTTTCCTGAAAAAACTGGGTATTGCCCACACTCAGCTAGGATTTTCTATCAGAATGCTGCAGGTCTTATTGATAATGTTGACGGACGTCGGGAATTTCATACCTTTGTAAAAGGTATCAAAATCAAAGTCACTCCCCAACTGATTGGAGAGGTGCTTGGCATGACAGCCATCTCAGATGGACTTCACTATTTGAAGACTCAGGTCTTCACAGAAAACTCTTGGAGAATTGTAGTCAATGGAATTGCCTTCCGGATACTCAGTCTGCCGGAAACTCGGTATTTTCCAGAGAGCTTCGGAAAGAATATAAGTATATCAATTTCATTGTCTGCTACAACATTCTTCCAAATATGAATACAAAAGTGCTTCGATGGGATAGGATGTTATTTCTTTATCTTCTTGGGAACCCAACAGCTGCAATGGGAGCAAACTTGAACATCCCTTACCTCATTTGGAACAGGATGACGCGGTATGTCGAACACTCTCACCCAACAGAGCGACTACCATATCCATTGATTATAATGCGCATCCTTAGGAGATTTAAAGTGGATACGAGCGCGAGTTCTTATATGTATAGTTTGGGGACAATCAATGAGACAACCATCGTCAAGTCTCTGACAACAAAGCAGGATGATCCCCCTTCTCCTCCGATTGGACAACGAGCTCGACCTCATGCAACATCTTCCACTGCCCCCGTTCCTCCGAAACAGAAGGCACCTCCATCTACTTCTGACGATGATGCCTCTGTCACCTCCATCTTCAAAGAACAACAGCGGCTTTCGAATGAACAGGAACGCATCTCCGCTGAATTCACTGAAATGAAAGGCGACCTTCACATTATGAAGAATGAGATGGAAATCCTCACAGCTACTCAGGTCACTTTGACTAAGTCAGTTTCTTCCGTGAAGAAACTTGTGAAAAAGCTGTTTGCGAAAATGGGGTGCACGACATCTGACGACTCCGACTCTCAGGAGTAACTTTATGTTTTAATCGTTTTGCTCTAACTTTGCAGGTTTTTCAATTTAATCCTTATTTTGTTTTGCAGGGTTATGATTTTTGTTTACCTCTTAACTCTCCTTGTTTTGTAAGTATTTGGCTTGTTTTGTGACAAAAAGGGGAGAGAGTTAGCGAAACAATGAACAATGATTGTGAATATCGATGATATCAAGGTAAGTATGAATCTCAACTCAACTTTGGTTTTTCTTTTGTGATTTGTGGCATGCTTCTATACTAACTATTTGACTAACTATTTGGGCATGTAATATGACTAACAAGTTGATGTTGGACTAACATACTTTGACATTTGGTTTTCAACTGCTTAGAGGATATGTTGGTTTTAATTATGGTTCTCTTACATATCTGATATTTTCAAATGTCATGATGAGAAAAACTCTATCTCTGTATCTGGTTTTGAATGTTTCAATTCTTGAGGTATCTAACGATTTCTTTTGTCAAGAATGTTTTCTGTGTGCAGAGATAACAGATGTCTAAGTCTAGAGTCTGTCTTAGGAGTTTATCTCATGTATTTAATTCCTGGAACTCTTTTGTAAATTTTTGTTGTATGGTGATAGCAACAAAAATATCCTTTTTGAATTTTCTTTGTGGATTTGTGTTTTGTCACGAAACCGCCAAAGGGGGAGATTGTTACGGAATTTGAGTTGGCGTATTTCGTGAATATATTAAGTCTTGAAGATTGAAGATGAAGAAACTTTGGATCATATACCTCAATCTCAAGAAAGAAGAATTCAAAAGGATCAGGTACGTTTAACTAAATAATTTTGATGATCCGAATACTTTTTATAGTGTAGAAACACTTGGAAGAGGTTTTGATTGCTTATTCATCAAAAACTGGACATGGGACATGTTCAGGATCCGGATCGTGGCTTTCAATCCGGATCCCGAAAGGTGTTTGTTTCATACATTGCTGCAATCCGGATCACAGCTTGTGCAATCCGGATCCCGAATGGGGTGTTTTGTGAAAATGTATGAACGATCCGGATCGGGGATTATGATCCGGATCCCGAACAGGCTATTTTCTGGAAACCGCATTTTGTGCTTCTGCAATCCGGATCGTGGCTTTGCAATCCGGATCGCCGTCGGTAAAACTTTCCAGAAAAGTTTGTTTTTGATCCGAATATTCTTCCTAGGGTTTCTAACCTATATATAGCCCTTCTATTTCATCTTTAGGGCATCGGAAAATAGATCCGCATTTCGGCCATTTGAGAAAACCTAGCCGAAAAGAAAAAATCCACATATATAGAGAAGAACGGAAATCATTAGATCTATTTAATGGTTCTTCATCTATATTGATTAGTTTGATTCTAGGTTTTTCATACTCATATCTTGAGTTGAATCAAACTAATGAATACTTAGATGGTATTTCCGATCTACTCTTGATCTAAGTATTCGGCGGATCATCACCACCCAAACAAACAACGATTTATCCCAAAATCGGCGCGTGGACTCGCGTGGCCTTGTGGATTCAAGGTGCTACCGCTCTCGTGGATTCGGAGCGAGGTGCGTTCGTGGATTCGAAGCGTACCATTGGGTGAAGACCGTGGATTCGGTTGGACGTCGTGGACTCGACGTTGGACGCTGTGGATTCAGCGTTGGGCGCGGATCGTGGATTCGAGAAGCGTCGTGGAGCGAGCGGAGAAGATCGACTAGGGGCGTATGGTAAAAGGTTGAGTCGTCTGTGAGTACGTTATATCACCTTGTACGTGTGTTAACTCTAGTGGATTTCGCCGTGTTATCGGTCCCGTGGTTTTTTACTCCGGTTTGGAGTTTTTCCACGTAAAAATCTTGTGTGTTCTTTTATTTTTCCGCATTGGATTTTATCGCACAATGATTTTTTGAGTGTTTATTGTTTACACCTATTCTCCCCCCTCTAGGTGTTTTTTCCCCTATTTAGATCCTTATTAACCTAAACCCAAGTGTGTTGGGTAGTTTCTCTCGTAGTCTTTTAGTCGCCTACATGCATAAGCTATTACCTCCCCGTGACACGGCGTCCACTACTCCTAAGGCGGACCAGGGGAGTAACCCCACACCTAACCTATATAACCCTTCCCCCTCCTGGGCACGACCGCACGGTACACGGAGAAAGAAAAAGATATAACCAAAAGAGGTAAAGGAAAAAAAAAAAAAAAAAAAAATATTACCTGCTATTCCCGGTTTTGGGATTCCGCATCACTGCTCCCGGGGCGGCTGGGGAGGTCCGTCCACAACCTCTGGGCCAGCCCCGTTCGGCGTGGCGGGGTGGGGACTCGGTATCAGAAGAGTCCGTCAGGCGTAGGTCGTCAGGTCTCGGGCGCCGGGGGTCTGGTGACGGCCGGCTTCCGGGGGCAATCGTAACGTGTGTGGCCCGGCCTGCCACACCGGAAGCAATGTTCGTCCCGCCAAGGGCAATTCATCATTGGATGCGCACCATCACAAATGACACATGGCTTTGGTGGTTCAGGTCCCTCCCTCGTCGCCTGCCCGATTTTCGGCCCTTTCTTCTGGCGTTTGGTTGCTCTGCCGCTCGGGTATGGGCCCCACTGTCGGGCCAGGGTAGGGGTGTGCCCGTCGTGTACGCTCTAGTTCCGCGCGCACGGCCAAGTTGACCGCTCCTGAAAGGTGGCAACGCCAGTTGGTGGTATCCCACGAGGGTTAAAACCACCGGTGCCGTGCTGGGCGTGGTCGACACTCTCAAGCTCCTGGGTCAGTATACCCACGCGCTCCGCAAGGTTAGCAGCTGCCCAGCCACGTCGCGCAGCTGGTTGCGTAGTAAGCGGTTCGCCTCTGCCGCAAGGCCCATGTCCGGCAGCAATTACCCACCCAAAACCGGGCTTCTATCTTTATCGCACCAAGGAAACACATCAGTCCCAGCATACCTAGGAAAACCGAGCGTAAACAAAATCACACTAATTTCCCCTCCCCACGTTCACTCGCGTCCTACACCCTTACGTCCCGCCCATTTCATTTATTCGTAGTTTAGTGTGATATCTCGGTGGATGTTGGGCCGTCACTGTTGTGATTAAGGCAAAGTCTCTGATACCATCTTAATCTGTCACGCCCCGGGGGTTTGTTTTAGCGGAAACGATGCACAAATGGAAGCCTTTGCGGCGTACAAAATTTTTTTGATAAAAACCTCCTTCCCGGCGCGTGCCCAGACCCGCCGCATATACAGATTCACTCGAAAACCGGCAGAGTCTCCTCTGTATATGCACGGCGTCGCGGCTATAACTTCGGACAATTACCAGTAATCACTTTCCATTTAATCACAACAGCTCTGAACCTATCAACGCATGAAAGCTAAAGCAATGCCCGTGGCCAATCAAGTTGAAAGGATAAACACATAGTTTTGAAATTAGGCCTATACGGCCTCAGGTTTCGAAAGCAGATTGGAAAACGGCATAAATCCACAGGGTTTGAAAAAAACGGGCCCACACGACCCTAGATTTGTGAAAACGGTTTTCGAAATCCTTTTTCTCTTGTCTTCTAGTTGGTTTGGTTAGAAAATGGCCCAAACGGGAACAATAAAGAAAGCAGTAGTGCAAATCCAGAACAAAAGGAAATCAACATCCACGCGACCCCACAAGGGTATCGAGAACCACACAGTAACCTACAACAGTAAATGAAAAGCAAGGATAGTAAAGACAACAACAGACTAGGGCTCCCACGCCCCGACTGCTCCCACCTCGGCCTCTCCGTCGTCTACCTCTCACCCCCGGAAGTACCTGTCACAGAGGGGATAGTCAGTGACACTATCATGATAAAGCACTAAAGCAGTAAAATGATACCAAGCCTCAAAGTAAGACTAGCCGGAGCAACCACTCCTCTCATAAGGGTCACCCGCAGGCACCTAATTCACCTGTGGCACCTGTAACACCTGTAACACCTTTACCCCTGTAACACCTTTAACACCTGACCTCGACGGGCACCAATCCCGACAGGTCGCACCGCTCACACCTTTGTGCCTCAAACCCCACACCTACGGGGGCCCCCACTACGTCACCTCGTGGGTAAACACGGGTCAGAGACCGCCTTTCCGGAAAAGAGCACCCTTTGCGGTGGCCAAACCGCGGATGCGCGTGTCGCACTCGAGCATAATAACAAAACACGGGGTAATATAGTAAATCATAGAAGCCATCAGTGTTAGTACAGGTTAACATATAATCAATATCCTTCCCGGAATACTAATATTACTAAGCCTTGGAAGAACAACCCACCTTTATCGTTGTCGCGCTCCTGACCGATACTAGGCTCCTCTGCGTCTCGATGGGTCCGCCCGGACCTACACGCACCTGTGACACAGGAGTTAGTAACTCAGGACTCCGCCAGGCTAAAAAGACTGGAACGCCCGCACATGTGCGGCGCTGCCCGCATGGGGCGCGGGCGTTGCCGCCTGCACACGGAGTTGCCCGCATGCGGGCGTGTGCGGCATTGCCCGCACTCGGCGCTGTCCGCGTGCGGGTGCGCGCTCCGCCGCCCGCATGCGGCGCTGCCCGCATGCATGCAGCGCCGCCCGCACGCGGCGCTGTCCGCGTGCGGGTGCGGTGCTGCCACCCGCATGCGGCGCTGCCCGCATGGGGGCGCGGCGCCGCCGCCCGCGCGCGGAAATGCCCACACCCGGGCGGGTGCGGCGCCGCCCGCACGCGGCATTGTCCGCGTGCGGGTGCGGGCGCCGCCGCCCGCATGCGGCGTTGCCCGCATGGGGGCGCGGCGCCGCCCCGCGCGCGGAGTTGCCCGCGCGCGGGCGGGTGCGGCGCCGCCCGCACGCGGCATTGTCCGCGTGCGGGTGCGGGCGCCGCCGCCCGCATGCGGCGCTGCCCGCATGGGGGCGCGGCGCCGCCCGCGCGCGGAGTTGCCCGCGCGCGGGCGGGTGCGGCGCCGCCCGCACGCGGCATTGTCCGCGTGCGGGTGCGGGCGCCGCCGCCCCCGCATGCGGCGCTGCCCGCATGGGGGCGTGGCGCCGCCCGCGAGCGGAGTTGCCCGCGCGCGGGCGGGTGCGGCGTCGCCCGCACGCGGCGCTGTCCGCGTGCGGGTGCGGGTGCCGCCGCCCGCATGCGGCGCTGCCCGCATGCTGGCGCATGCGGCGCCGCCCGCATGCGGCGCCGCCCGCATGCGGCGTTGCCCGCATGCGAGCGCCGCCCGCATGCGGCGCTTCCCGCATGCGCGGCTCCGCGTGCGCCGGCTCCGGTGGCGTTGCCGACCCCTCATCCTCCCGTTTCCAAGAAGGGACCAAGAATTGACAATTAAAATCCTTAAATTAAGCTCACCTTGATTTCGTCGGCTAGGGTTAAACGAGGGAAGACTCGTCCCGTCTTGTGTGCCCGGTCCCAAGGCAGAGGATGTGCGGTGTTCCTCCTCCTCCTTGATCGCTCCACCGAGTGCTCTACGCCGATTGATAGGGGTAAGGAAGGATTGGGGAATGGAAAGTTTGGGAAATGGGTCTTGGGGTTGCGTACGACTAAGAGGTGAGGGGGGGGGGGGGGAAAGTAACTGTCGTAACCCCCCCTGTTTCCCCACGACCTGGAATGGGCGGGAGTGGTTAGAATGGCGGGAGCGGTTGAGGAATGGGAATTAAACCCAGTTTAAGTCAAACGCGGGTAATAAAACGGGTGCGAACCGGGGTCCGGTCTGCCTCAAAAACCGTGCTGGTTGACTGAATCGTTAGCCAACTTCCGGAATTTATTCTGGAAGATCCCGGCGTCGGAATTCAAAACCGATTGCACCGCCGTTCTCCGTTTCGCGAGCTTTATTGACTAAAAATACCCGCGAGCCCCGACGGTCTGACGGGAACAAGAAATTATAGATCACCCTCCGAGCCCCCCCCCGAGACTAATTAACAATAAATAAAACCAAAAGTGGACCCAAGAAAATATTTTAAACCAGCGGTTGACTACGACGAAGGGATTTTCTTAGGTTACTCTACAAACAGCAGAGCTTATCGAGTTTTTAACTTAGAATCTAAGACGATCGTAGAATCGATAAATGTTAAGGTAGATGAAGCTTTTCATTTTGAATCTGAAAAATCTACCCTCGATATCTCTCTTGATGATGATACACCTGCTAATGCATCTTCTTCTAACAATTCTTTCGATGATTATGTTGATGCATCTAACGGTTCTTCAAGTTCAACTGATGTGCAGGAATCATCTCGTGTACCTCCGTCTACTCCTCTACCTCAAACGTTACGCATCTCCAAGGATCATCCTGAATCGAACATCATTGGAGACCCACAAGAAGGAGTCAGAACACGGAGACAATTGGTTTGCGGATTTGCTTGCTACGTATCTCAAATCGAACCAAAGAACATCGATGAAGCTCTTCAAGATGACTACTGGATTAAAGCAATGCAGGAAGAGCTCCATCAATTCGAGCGAAACAAAGTCTGGGAATTAACGAAGCCTCCGAAGCAACACAATGTGATAGGAACCAAATGGATTTTCAAGAACAAGAAAAATGAAGATGGTACTATCATCAGGAACAAAGCAAGGTTAGTTGCTCAAGGCTACTCTCAAGTAGAAGGTATAGACTTTGATGAAACTTTCGCCCCTGTAGCTAGACTCGAGTCCATTCGTATCTTATTTGCGATAGCTTGTCATTTTAAAATCAAATTATTTCAAATGGACGTTAAGAGCGCCTTTTTAAATGGGTTTTTAAATGAGGAAGTTTATGTGGCTCAACCGAAAGGTTTTGTGGATCATAAACTACCTAACCATGTTTTTCGTCTGAAAAAGGCTCTTTACGGTCTGAAACAAGCACCGCGAGCATGGTACGAAAGGTTGACAAAGCACCTTTTGGAAAAGGGCTACACTCGAGGGGGAGCTGACAGGACTCTCTTTGTGAAGCATTATCAAAACAATTTCATAGTTGCTCAAATCTATGTCGATGACATTGTTTTTGGTGCAACAAGAGATAATGATGCTTCTAAATTCGCGGAGACCATGGAAAGCGAATTTGAGATGTCCATGATGGGCGAATTGACTTATTTTCTTGGATTACAAGTTAAACAAAACGATGAAGGTATTCACTTGTGTCAATCCAAGTATGCAATGGAGTTGGTCAAAAAGTTTGATCTAGAAAATTCTAAGGATTTTCCAACTCCAATGGGAACTAGCCATAAGGGACTTGGAAGTGAATCACATAGTGAGAATGTAGACGAGAAACTGTATCGCAGTATGATTGGAAGTCTACTATATCTCACGGCTAGTCGCCCGGATATATCCTTCAGTGTTGGGATTTGCGCGAGATATCAATCAGCACCGAAGGAGGTTCACCTGAAAGCGGTGAAACGGATCATCCGATATATCAAAGGTACAATCAATTTCGGAATTTGGTATCCTATGGGAACAAGTTTGGATATTGTTGGATACTCAGATGCCGACTGGGCTGGATCAGTGGATGACCGGAAAAGCACGAGTGGTGCATGCTTCTATCTTGGCCATTGCCTTGTCGCATGGCACAGTAAAAAGCAGAATTGCATAGCACTCTCGACTGCCGAAGCGGAGTATATTTCTGCTGGAAGTTGTTCAACCCAATTGATTTGGATGAAAAGCGTGTTGAGCGATTTCCGGATTTCAGCAACTTCGGTAACCATTTTATGTGACAACACTACTGCTATTAACATTTCAAAAAACCCTGTGTTGCACTCTAGAACAAAACATATTGAACTTAGATATCATTTTCTTAGAGAGCTAGTTGCATCAAATATTCTTCAACTTTCATATATTTCAACTGAGGATCAATTAGCTGATATCTTAACAAAACCTTTGGATCAAAAACGTTTTATTCACTTGCGTAAAAAAATTGGCATGCTTTCCTTGAAATAACCTTTTTGAAACTTTTGCTTAAGTTAGGTTTTGTTTCTGTTTTTGTTTTGTTCTCTATCTATGTTTTGATACATAGTACATTAATTGAGCATAAATCATAATTGACTTTAATTGCATCCTTTTGTGCATTTAGAAATTTATTATGCTTTTAATAACATAATATTTCAATGTTGCAATGATCATTTACGTTCATTAAAATTTTTTTTTAGTGATCAAAGTCAATTTCTCTCTCAATGATCTCTTGGTTTAGTCATTATCATATTTGATTGCTTAGTCGAGTATGAATGCGAGATCAATTTTTGGTTGAATACCTTATATATTAAATAATTGATAGCCAATTGAGGGGGGAGTCAAAGAAGTGTAAATATGCTCAAAAGATGTGGAAAGAGTTACATCCCAATGAGGAGTGTGAAAACTACCACCACATGGAGAAAGTGAAAGAAAGAAAAAGATACTCCATGAATGCAAAGCAAATTTTTGTTTTAAAAATATTGATGAAATGCATATTGAAATACTTGACTCAGTCGTATTTCATGGTTGGTATAAGGTGGGATTTTTGATAAAAGATGCTCAAAGAGCCACTCCTTCAACAGATTGTCTAGATATATTATCTAACTTATCTGGGATTTCAAACATCTATTGATCTTGGTATTTCATTTTCTTTACCAAAATTGATGATTTGATAAAGGCATTACACATAAGATCAGGATAGATGTGATTGAAGTTGTTCAACTTTAAGTGTTTTAATTTTCGTAAATTTTCGTTTCATTTTTGAGTATTTTTGATAGATTTTGCATAATCTATTTCTTGTTGTATGAAACGATGATTTTTGTTTAAAGTTGATATGCTAAAGTGCTTACATACTTTTTCTGGATTTTATGGAATTTTTCAAAATTTTCTGGAGAAAAAGTTGAAGCCGATCCGGATCGGGTAAGTGATCCGGATCCCGAACGCAGGATTCTTCCTGCGGGTAGCCGATCCGGATCACATTCTCGATCCGATCCGGATCACGGCTAGGGTTTATAAAGAACAAAGAGATTTGATTTCTTTTACCCTAATCTTTTGTTCTCAAGTCTCTAGAGCTTCTCTCTCTAGATTTCTTGCATCTTGGAGCTTCCAAACTCAAAGTTCTTCAATTACAAGTAAGTTTTGTTGATCAAATCTCGGTTTTTCACAGTTTTTATATTTTTTCATCAAACGTGAGTAGAAATCATGGATCTTTTTCGTTTGTGAATGGTTTTTGATCAAATTTCTTTTGAAATAAGGACTCTGGGTCGATTAGTTTTGCTTTTATGCTGGGTTTTTACCTGATTAACGAGTTTTTAGGCTTCGATTTCTAAAAATTTGGTTTTAGGGCATAAAAGAGGAATTTTTGAAAATCATGCGATTGATCTATTTTTAAAATTCTTTTTGCAAAACTAATTTGATTCTTAGCTTCTCTACATGATTATGATTGTCTAGGTACAATGTTTCAAATTTTTCAAAATTGACAATTTTTCATGTGTTCTTGAGTCGGTGTTCACAGGACACATTTCTCACTAGCATTCAAAATGATGATCACATGGGTTATTTTCCTACTTGCTGCCATGGTCCATGTCAAGGACGCTGCAAAGCCTAAGAAGGCTAAGAGGACTAAAAGAGCTCAGAATGATTCCGATACGGATTCGGAGACGGATTCAATAGACTGGGATAACCTCGAGATCGAGGAAGATGTCCCCATTATCTCAAAAGGGAAAGCACCTGCTGAAACTTCAAAGCCTACTGCAGCTGAAAAAGGAAAAGCCCCAATGGAACCAAGTCAAATTACAACAAGAACGAAAACTGGTGCAAGAAAAAGAGGCAGTGCAAAGGGAATTTCAATTGAGGAACCAATTGCTAGCCAGCCTCCTCCTCAGGAATTCATTAGCTCCACGAGAATCAAGGATTTTGAGAAAAGAGAATGCATTGGTGAGAGACATATCAATGTCAAACCAATGATGGAACGCTCTGCAGCTTTTGGGACTTTATATAATCAAGTTGGTCTCGGTCCAATTTGCAACTTTCCTGAGTCAACTGGGTATTGTCCACATTCAGTTCGGATGTTTTATCAGAATGCTGCAAGTCTAACTGATCATGTTGACGGACGTCGAGAATTTCATACTTTGGTTAAAGGTATCAAAATCAAAGTCACTCCCCAACTGATTGGAGAGGTGCTCAGTATGAAAGCTAGATCTGATGGACTTCATTATCTGAAGACTCAAGTCTTCACAGAAAACTCTTGGAGAGTTGTAGTCAATGGAATTTGCATTCCGGATACTTTGTTTATCGGAAATTCAGTATTTTCTAAAGAGCTTCGAAAAGAGTATAAGTATATCAACTTCATTGTTTGCTACAACATTCTTCCCAATATGAATACAAAGGTTCTTCGATGGGATAGAATGTTATTTCTTTATCTTCTTGGGAACCCAACCGCAGCAATGGGAGCAAACTTGAACATTCCTTATCTCATTTGGGCTAGGATGACGCGGTATGTTGAACACTCTCACCCCACAGAGAGACTACCATACCCAATGATAATTATGCGCATCCTTAAGAAGTTTAAAGTGGATACAAGCGCGAGCTCTTACATGTATAGTTTGGGGACCATTAATGAGACAACGATTGTAAAGTCTCTATCGACAAAGCAGGATGATCCTCCATCTCCTCCAATTCGACAAAGAGCTCGACCACAAGCAACTACTTCTACAGCCCCTGTTCCTCCATCTCAGCAGGCACCTCCATCCACCTCTGATGATGATGCCTCCGTCAGCTCTATATTTAAAGAACAACAGCGACTTTCCAATGAGCAAGAACGCATGTCGGCTGAGTTCACTGAAATGAGAGGAGAACTTCAAGTTGTGAAAAAGGAACTTGAAATAATCACTGCATCTCAAATCACTTTGACCAAGTCCGTCTCATCGATGAAGAAACTGATGAAGAGAATGTTTGCCAAAATGGGATGCACCACCTCTGATGACTCCGACTCTCAGGAATAAATTTTCTGTTCTGACTTTCTTTTGCTCTTTGCAGGTTTTTCATTTTTGTTTATCTCTTTAACTCCCTTTTGTTTTGTAATTATTGGCTTGTTTGTGACAAAAAGGGGGAGAGAGTTAGAGCGAACTTTGAACAATGACGAAAATGTATGAACTTTGTGAATATCAAGGTAAGTATGACTTCAACTCAACTTTGGTTTTTTTTCTCTTGTTGATTGGTTGCATGCCTCTATACTAACTATTCGACTAACTATTTGGGCATGTAATATGACTAACAAGTTGATGTTGGACTAACAGTTTGTGACATTTGGTTCTTGAATGCTTAGAAGATATGTTGGTTTTTAACTATGATTCTCTTACATATCTGAATTCTTCAAATGTCATGATGAGAATAAACTCTATCTCTGTACTTGGTTTTGTATGTTTCAATTCTTGAGGTATCTAACGATTTGTTTGTCAAGAATGCTTTCTTTGTGCAGAGAGTACAGATGTCTAAGTCTAGAGTCTGTTTTAGGAGTTTATCTCATGTTTCTAATTTTTGGATCTCCATTGTAAATTTTTGTTGTATGGTGATAGCAACAAAAATATCCTTTTTGAATTTTATTTTGTGGATCTGTGTTTTGTCACGAAACCGCCAAAGGGGGAGATTGTTACGGAATTTGAGTTGGCGTATTTCGTGAAAGTATTAAGTCTTGAAGATTGAAGATGAAAAACTTTGGATCATATACCTCAATCTCAAGAAAGAAGAATTCAAAAGGATCAGGTATGTTTAACTAAAGATTTTGGTGATCCGAATACTTCTTATAGTGTAGAAACACCTGGAAGAAAGTTTTATTGCATAAACATCAAAAACTGGACATGGGACATGTTCAGGATCCGGATCGTGCTCGGCAATCCGGATCCCGAAGGGTGTTTGTTCATTGGCAATTTCAATCCGGATCCTAGACCATCACGATCCGGATCCCGAACATGAAAGTTTGGTGAATTGTATGAACGATCCGGATCGGACTTTGTGATCCGGATCCCGAACCCATGGATTTCTGGAATCGTCTTTTTTGTTCGCGATCCGGATCGCCTAATCCGATCCGGATCGCCGTCCGTAAAATTTCCAGAAAAGGTTTGTTTTTGATCCGTATCTTCTTCCAATGGTTTCTAACCTATAAATAGACCCTATGTTCATTTTTCTAGGGCATCCACATAGAGCCGTCATAATCAAATATAGCCGAAAGAAAAATCCACATATAGAGAAGAAAGGAAATCAATAGATTTATTCTATGTTTCTTCATCTATATTGATTGATTTGATTCTAGGTTTTCCATACTCACATTTTGAGTAGAATCAAATCAATGAATACTTAGATGGTATTTCCGATCTATTTCTAATCTAAGTATTCGGCGGATCATCACCACCCAAACAAACAACGATTTACCCTAAATCGGCGCGTGGACTCGCGTGGCCTTGTGGATTCAAGGTGCAACTACGTTCGTGGATTCGAAGCGTGTATTGGGTGAAGACCGTGGATTCGGTCGGACGTCGTGGACTCGACGTTGGACGCTGTGGACTCAGCGTTGGGCGCGGATCGTGGATTCGAGAAGCGTCGTGGAGCGAGCGGAGAAGATCTACTAGGAGCGTATGGTAAGAGGTTGAGTCGTCTGTGAGTACGTTATATCACCTTGTACGTGTTTAATTCTAGTGGATTTCGCCGTGTTATCGGTCCCGTAGTTTTTTACTCCGGTTTGGAGTTTTTCCACGTAAAAATCTTGCGTGTTCATTTATTTTTCCGCATTGGGTTTTATAGCGCAACGATTTTTGAGTGTTTATTGTTTACACCTATTCACCCCCCTCTAGGTGTTTTTTCCCCTATTTAGATCCAATTACTTATAACCCAACACCACGTGTCCCCGCCTTGGTGCACGCCCGTCGCGTGGACCGCCCGCCTGCCCGCGCGCCCGCGCGCTGCCCGCGCCCTGCCTGCGCCGCGCGCCGCCCTGTGCCGCCTGCCCGAGGCCGCGCCGCTGCCCGCCGGCGCTGCCCGCCGCCGCCGCTTGCCGCCGGTGATCGCCGGAATTACTGTTCCGGCGATGAACAGTACCCGAAGCCCAAAAAATCCAGTAGATAGTCCATCCGAAGCGTTTTCGCGCGCTGAATCCGAATTTGACGTCCGTTTTGCCAAATTCTCGCTCTAAAAATTGCCGAATGCCCCCGGAAAAGTATTCTTAGTCCAAATTTCGTGCCGAGCCAAATCTTAATATCCGTTTCGCCCGAGAACACTTCCAGAGATCCGACGGGGCCAACCGATCACCCACGTGATCCATCTAAGTCCGAAGTCCAACACTAGTGTCCAATCGTGCCCCAAACACTTCCAGCACACCGCGTAGGCCTCCAGTAGCCACCCCAATGCACCGCAATAGCTCTGCGGAGATCCAGGTCATCACATCCTCCCCCACTAAAAGAAAGTTTCGTCCTCGAAACTAAAGTCATTCCTCAATACGGAATCTCAACCGACAGGGGGGTAAATATCCAGTCATCCACCACTCAAGCTCCCAAAACTACCAAATACCTCATCCAGAGACGCGATGCAATCCTTGGGTCTCTAACCAAACGAAACAAGGCGAGCACTCCAGAGAACCACGCCACCCCAACTAGGTACAGCTGGGCTAACTGCTCGGCTACCAAGTAGTCTGCAACGGTACAAGTCCAACTACACCCAGCTCGATCCAAGTACCTCGGTACTCCCGAGGCACCCGATATAAGTCCCCCGACTGGTCCCGTAACCTCAGATCTCTAATCCAAAACCGCCAGGATGTAGAAGCAATTCCCTAACCCTCCGGCATCAACACTCAGCCATGAGCAGTCGAGAGAACCAGACTGCAAAACAACCTTCGCGAAGATCCAATACCCTTGTAGCTGGTAAATCAAATCCTCTAAGTCCTGGTGCCGCCGCAGGTCCCTCGAACACACCAGCCAACAAGCTACTCACCCACTACGAGACATCCGCCTCGCTCACAAGGTCAAAACCAAAGAAGCGAAGATACCCTCAAGCAACCCAGGTACACCAACACCCCCAGGCCTGGCTCTCACAAGAACCGTCCTCGCAGCATAATCAGCTGCCGCGAAAAGAAAACCGAGCCAGCCTAACCGTCCTAAGTACCAAACCAAGCCCCACAACTAGGTCAAGACCATCAGGCCTACAGGTACACTCAAGGACTCAACTGCACCGGGCAGGACCCACAACACGTCCCTACGTGCTAAAGATTGGGAATACGACCTCCCGAACACCCGGTAACCGTCCTACCCTTAACCCAATGCAAGGAAGTACATGCACTCCTAACAAATGACTAGGATGCCCAAATGCAATACAATGCACAATCAATGCCGGTAAATACAGTATGACCATACCTGCCCCCACAAGGTCGGCTGCTGCAAAATCCTCCACCTGAGTGGTGTAGTCCCAACCGCTCTGAGCCGGCGGCTGATGATCCGCAGGGTAAAAGGATGGTGATCCACTCGCTGGAGCATAAGGCCACTGAGTCGACAACTGCTGCTGAGGCGAAAGAGGAGCCGATGCCGATGAGGGTGCCACTGGAGTCGAAAGGGGGCACGTAGCTCGAATGTGGCCTGGCTGTCCGCACTTGTAACAACAACCCCATCTCTGATCACAGGTGTGCGACAAATGAGGTCCTCCACAGAATATGCATCTGTCTCTATCGCGAAACCGTGGCCGCCCCGTCTGCTGCTGTCTCTGAGTCTGATGCTGAGACTCCTGCTGCTGCTGCGATGGCCACTGGGATCCACTAGACTCTCGCTGCTCCACACGCCCACGGCTAGGTGACTGAGGCCGTGGCGGTCTCCATGAACTAGTCTGTCCCTCATCCTCGGGTACTGGTCGTTTCCTCACGGAACTCAGCGCGACCATCCCGCCTCGCCTTGCCACCTCTATGTCGCCTCTCTCCACCCAAGAGGCATGCTCGACGGCCTCCCGAAGGGTCTGGTGTCGCTGTGCATGCACAAGGATATAGATCTCGCTGCGAAGGCCTGCCTCGAATAACTCAACCTGATGTGGTCCATCCCGGGCGACATAGGGCACACAATTAAACAGCCGCATGAACTCCTGATGGTAATCCTGAACTGACCGGTCGCCCTGCTGAATGTTTTTCAAATCATCCTCCAGCTTCCTCTTCACGCTGGTCGAAAAATAGGTGTCCACGATCATACGCCGAAACTCGGACCAGGGTAACTGTCGAGAAGTCTGAAACTCCCGTGGCTCCACCCGACGCCACCAGAGGTCTGCATCCCCCTCTAGGCAATGCACCGCCAAATGAACTCTGTACCTCGGGTCGATGAAGAAATCCCGAAAAATCTTCTCCATCGCTGCTAACCATGTCCCAACCTCCCACGGCTGCATATCCCGCCCCGAGAACCTGGGCGGTCCGTGCTTACAAAACTTAACCAGTTTGTCAGCGAAGTCCTGCTCCTCAGCCGGGGTCAAAGGCTGGGCCACGCCCTGAGCCCCGCTACTCAAAGATGGCGCCGTCGGCACAAGTGGTTCCACAGGTGGTGCCGGGGTCTCTGACACTGTCGGAGGCGGCGCCCCTCTCCGCGCCAGTAGCTGCTCAATCCGCTGCTCCTGCCGGCGGCTGCTCTCCGCCAATTGGGCTACCAAGGCCCTCAACTCAGCAATCTCAGAAGATCCAGCCTGTCCTCGCTCAACAGGGGGTGTAGGGGCACCCCGGGTAGGAATCCGACGTCGGGGAGGCATCTGCCACAAGAACCACAGATCAGTAACGAAACCACACTCGACCCAATCTAGCGAAAGTCAAAGGCATCCTCCTATTTCTGTAACCTTATGTTGTCTGCAGCCAACATAACAGTTCACCAGAAATAGGACATGCCAATCCCTCTTCCCTCACTGGAAGAGTCAAATAAACACATGACCAAATTGCCGACTTTCGCATAATGTCACGTCACTCACGTCCTGCCTTCCTGGGGTCTGCCAAAAGCCTAGGGTTTCCTAAGTCCCAACTGACCTATCCATAAGCTCTGATACCAACTTAATCTGTCACGCCCCGGGTGTAAACCAGAACCCGGGCCCGTCTACAGATCCGCCGTATACACGGAATTTCCCATGTATACGAAGCGCTGGTAACCTGCTCAAATATAGATGATATAGTAAAAGAGCATAAACAGAGCTAAACTAGAACTAATACATCTCAGATAAAGCTGGAAAGTAAAAGTGCAGAAGTAAACTCTCAATAATACATATGTCTCTCCCAGCTCACTAATCAGATACAACCAGCTGGCCGGAGCCAGACCCAAAAGAAATGAAAAGTAGAGTATCCGAGAGTATCAGGGTACATCTAGTAACCGAACTGGTGCCTGGGTAGACCGCTATCTAGTCCGCGATCCACTTACCTCGGTCCGCTGAGGAGGGTCCCGCAACTCCCGCAGACGACTCTGCAAAACAAAGGGGAAGAGAAAAAGAAAAGCAGTGGGGAGTGAGAACTACTATAGAACAGTAGCCTCCTCCTAGTGGGTAAACCTCAACTCAAATGTGCCCACTAGGACTATAAGAGGCGGAAGAATAAAACAAGGTGGTAAGCTGTAAATAAGACTACTGACGATGGATGAAGCTACCACTAAATGCCTCTAAAGTGCCAGCTAGGAATGTAGCTAAATGTATGCATCAGAATGTGAATGCCTGCCTGTCTGGACCCAATCGATACACCAGTAAGCACTGGTACTGCCTGCCTTGCCTGCCTGCCAAATCGGGTATGCCAGCCTACGCATAACACCGATAGGGGATGAGAGTCCCGAGGACTCGAAGCCTGTAAAACGCACACTCCGGAGTGGCACTCGAGGGGAGCGACCCACACAAGTAAAATGCCTGAGTAACAAGTACCATAGATCAGCAGGACTGGATCATGACTCTGATCAAAGTGGGAAAACCCATCCACTAAAAGAAAGCCCAAATCCTCTATCCCAATCTGATGCAATAACCACTGTCCGGTCAACCGCCCAAGGTCCGCGGTTGCCGCGATGCCCTGCCCTCACAGCCTGCCTGTCCCAAAGCCCACAACTGTCTGACTACACTATCCCAGCCCCTGCTCGAACCCGAGCGCACTATCCCCCAAAGGTAGATAAAAGAAGAGAAAAGTATGGTTTCTCCTAAGTCAATGCCAGCATGATAGTGTAGCAGAAAAAGGTGGCCTAACTAAATGTCCATTCAAGCATGCAAAGTCCCTTATTTAAAAACAGGGTTAAATATTATGATTTTTCACAAGATAGAGGTATGCCACTAATTAAACTTCCATTTATAGCCAAGTTATCCCATATCCATTTATCACATAAGCATAAGAGGTCCCAAAGTGTACAAGCAACTATAGTCCATTCTAGCAAAACTTCCCCGTGAGGTTTAGGTGACCTATATATATTATTATCCAGAGGTATTAATTAAACTTCCATTTGCCAAGTTATCCCATTAGTGTACAGCAATATTTTTAGCCCGCATACTATTATAAGAATTATCCACTAATTAATACTGAGTCCATTTTATGCAGCCCTAACAGTAAGTCCAATTCTCAATCACATGCCATTTTCACTTTTACCGGTTCATTTAGCAATGTAATAGCGAAGCAACTCAAATAGGCCTAGTGGGGACATCACAAGTAGGAGGTAAACAACGGTACCCACCTCGAGCGCTAAATCCAAGTCCTGACAGCGAAGTCCGCGCTCGATCCCCAACAGTCCCCGCAATACTGCGCCATAAGTCCCAAAGAATACACACATAATTACAATCCAAGTTTAATCCAAAATCTGTCCCCAAAATCTGTTTAACAGTTCAGCCATTTTTACCTGCGAAACGTGCCCAAGAAATTCCCAAAAAAAATACCACTGCGATCTACGCGACGAACCGGTCGAAATGAGTACCTGCACGTTTTCCCACGATTTTTCTATGCTGAGAACCAAAATCGACAAGAGGACCACCCCGAACAATACTTTCACCCAAAAACTGTGCTACAAAGTTCTGTAAAAAGGGGTTCTCACCTTCAGGGAAATTCCACAAAAATCCAAGAAAATTCAGAGAGACTCCTTGCGATGCGTAGATGCAAATCCCCTTTTGAATCGCCTCAATCCGATGTCCGGTTGCGGAGATATCCCCAAAACAATACAGTGCTGTCCAAAATTCCACCCCCAAAAATGAGGTCACAAGATGACCCGAAAAACCCATGAAAACCTCGGAATGGGGAAAAACCAGTAGAAACAAGAAATGTAGCCCTACCTGTTACGAAGACGATGGCGCAAGAATCGCTGAAAAATACTGCCTGTGTAGCTCGGGAGAGCCAAAACACTGTCGCTGCGCCGAAGAAGAATCCAGAAATGCAACGTCGCGCCGCGCCGAAAAATCCAGATCTCGAAGTGCGTGCCACCACAAACCCTCAAACTTCACCAGGAGATGGAGAGCTCGAAGGGGACCAACTTTGCTGAAGACACCTTGGTGAGATGAGGCTCGGAAATGGTGGAAAAAGCAAGAAGAAGGGAGCTCGGGCTGTTTAAATAGGCAACTCCATCAAAACAATTGAAGAAATGACCATTGGGTCCGGGTTTTCGGGCGCCCGAAATCTTCCGGGCGCGCACAGTGCGGCCCGGCCCAAGATTTCCGGGCGCGCACAGTGCGGCCCGGCCCATGGCGCGCCGTCGGACGGGATCCGAAATCCGTCCGACCCGCCTCATCGCACGCCACGTGTCGCCCGAACAGGCGACAGCCGCCGCAACCACTCCTGCTGCGCCACGTGGCCACCTCCGGGAGTCGACACGCGTCCCCGACCACAGTACCGCCGCGCCTGCCCGCACAGTCTGCGCCCGCTGCCCTCCTGCCCGCACAGTTGACCGCCCAATAGGAGCGCGCCACGCGTCCTGCCTCTTACCGGTGCACCCGGTGCACGAACCTCTGAATACCGAACCAACCAAATCCTGCCGCGTGTCCACCCCGGTGCACCATGAACCGTGAGCCACTAAAATACTCCGTAGACCGTCTACCGTGAGCCAACCAATAAGAGAGTGCCACGTGTCCCCGCCTTGGTGCACGCCCGCCGCGTGGACCGCCCGCCTGCCCGCGCGCCCGCGCGCTGCCCGCGCCCTGCCCGCGCCGCGCGCCGCACTGTGCCGCCTGCCCGAGGCCGCGTCGCCGCCCGCCGGCGCTGCCCGCCGCCGCCGCTTGCCGCCGGTGATCGCCGGAATTACTGTTCCGGCGATGAACAGTACCCGAAGCCCAAAAAATCCAGTAGATAGTCCATCCGAAGCGTTTTCGCACGCTGAATCCGAATTTGACGTCCGTTTCGCCAAATTCTCACTCTAAAAATTGCCGAATGCCCCCGGAAAAGTATTCTTAGTCCAAATTTCATGCCGAGCCAAATCTTAATATCCGTTTCGCCCGAGAACACTTCCAGAGATCCGACGGGGCCAACCAATCACCCACGTGATCCATCTAAGTCCGAAGTCCAACACTAGTGTCCAATCGTGCCCCAAACACTTCCAGCACACCGCGTAGGCCTCCAGTAGCCACCCCAATGCACCGCAACAGCTCTGCGGAGATCCAGGTCATCACACCACGTCGGGCAACTAAACCGACGGGTCGCACCGTACCTGCAATACCCGACCACGTCGGGCAACTAAACCGACGGGTCGCACCGCTCGCACCTCGGCGCCTCAAACCCCACAACTTCATAAGGGGCCCCACTACGTCACCTCGTGGGTATACACGGGTCAATAGACCGCTTTTCCGGAAAAGCGCACCCTTTGCGGTGGCCAAACCGCGGGTGCGCGTGCTGCTGCCTCGAGCAAAGTAACCATGACCACTATCATGTCAGCATCATAATATATAAACAAGAGTAAAACGGTGACATGTATAATCAAAAGTAAAACGGTAATATGTGTGATCGAAAGTAACCCACTAACATGTATAATCAAAAGTAAAACGGTAATATGTTTGATCGAAAGTGACACACTAACATCTATAATCAAAAGTGAAACGACCGCCGGAGACCGACGCTACGCACCACGATGAAACCCACCACATAATAAACATGAACATAACGACATTACGCATTAAGGGATTCTCAGGGTGTACCCACCTGAAATGCGGAGAAGAAAATGTGCGGAAACTTCAGTTAAAACGCTCCCACCCTGCGTTCGAAAAGAGCTATAGTAAGAAGCATCGTTAATAAACTTGTCGTGGTCGAAAACACTCAAAAACGGAGCGAAACGGGCCAAAAACGGAGCGTGTGGGCTCTTTGGCTGCAGTCTGGTGCACGGATCCAGGCGTGGACCGGGTTCAGGGCAGGAGACGGCGTGGGCGCAGACCGGGAGCACAGCACAGTGAGCCGCTGGTGCATGGACGGCGTCGCGGACCGGGTTCTCGGCCACAGTGACAGAGGCCGTAGACCGGGCGCACGCCTCGGCAGGGTGCGCCGTTGCGTCTTGGGCCGGGCAGCGCACGGGAGAAAGGCGCGCGCCGGGTCCATCATTTCCTGCTACGGTGGCGAACACCGGGTGCACGCCTAGGGCGTGCACCGCGCGGCCTGGCGCAGGCTTTCGTGCGCCGGGTCTGCGCCCCTGTGCCCGGGAGCCGTGCGCCGGGTGCACGCCGAGCTCTGTGGACCGCGGCCGTACCAGGGTGAACAGTAACCCCTTTTTCGTCTCCCGCGGCTCCGGCGATGACCCCGCGAACACGGCGACTGCGACGACGACTCCGTGGGCATGGTAACGACGGCTGCGGCCTCCCGTTTAACAACGGCGGCGGCGGCTTCCCGTTACCACCAAACCCACGCGACGTGCGACACCCGAACGACCATCGCCCAACCCTCGACTCCACAGAAAAAAAAATAAACGGAAACAACGCGATCACTTACCGACCCTGCGAGGAAGAGGAAAAAGATCGTCCTCTGTCTCCAACGTAAAGCTCTCCGAAAGATGGATTCTCCGTTCTTCCTTCTACTTTCCTCGGTTCTATGCGCCAATACTTGAATTGAGAAATGGGAATTGGGGCTTTTTCCTCTCTTTTTTGTACGCCCCCGAAACCCTAACGCACCATCCAAGGCGATGAGAATAGAAGAATAAAAACCCTAGTCCCCAAACTCAACACTCAACGATCGGGCGCGGACCAGGGGTCCAATCTTACCTCGAAAAGCGTGCCGATCGTCCGCACGCTTTTTGATGCACCCGGAACTGCTGGTTACCTTCAGAAATTTATTCTGGGAGATCCCGGGGTCGGAATTCAAATCCGATCGCGCCACCGCTCTCCGTTTCGCGAGCTCTACCACCTAAAAATACCCGCAAACCCCGATGATCAGCCCAAAAATTCTCGAATTTCCGCCCCACCTTAGTCAACTAAAACAAATATTAAATTTGGACCCTGAACGAAAAACCGAAAGGTCGAGGTACCACCCAAAAGGTAAAATAACCCACTGACATAAAAAATTTATGGAAAGTCCGATCGCCTCGAAAAGCGTGCCAGCCACTTAGCACGGATTCCGATGCACCACTCAAAGCAAACACTTTGACCCCCATTCCGGGAGATCCGTAAATCGGAATCCGAAACCGTTCGCTTTGCGGCCCTCTGTTCTTCGAGCTCAAACGCAGAAAAATATTAGCGGCCCCGGTCAGTCCATTGCAGAAAGCGGTGAAAAGTTTTCCTACCAGTCCCGTCAAAATAAAAGGGGGGTATACAAGGGCAAGGGAACGCCGGGACTCTACATCACTCACCCCTAAAGAAAAGTTTCATCCTCGAAACTTAATCCTGGTCTGCCACGCATAAAACTAAGTAGCACTCCTCCATCTTTGACTCCCGTTCCTAAGTCGCTTCACGTTCTTCTTGGTTGCTCCACAGCACCTTCCCATGGGTGATCGTCCGGTTGCACAATCCTTTTGTCCTCTCGTGCTAAGGTCCGCACCGGTGTTCCGTCGAAACTCAGGTCCTCTCTAAGCTCAAGGCAGTGACCATCCATCACCCAAGATCAAGTAGGCCGGTTCAGAGCACATCTTCGTGAATCCGGGTCATTCGCTTGGGCTGTCTGCCGGTCTGGGGGGGTGAAACGCCGTGTTGAAGTGTGGTTTAGTCTCTAGGGCCCGTTGCAGACTTGCCAAAGGTTCGACACCAGCCGAGTGTCTCTAGTCCACCAAAATTTCTGCTTGAGGTCCCCGTACATCTTCGTGTCACCTGGGTGCGCCGCGAAGGGAGCGCAGTGCGCCTCTGACAGTAACTCTTCCTTCAACACTGGCAGCTCGGGCACGCAAGTCCACCCTCGGAAACGTATTTCGTCGTCCGCACTCGCTGAGATTGCGTGGTCCGGGGGTCTTGTCTCGAATAAGCTGTGTCCGTACGCCTGTTATTCTGACCCTCCAGGATTTCTCTAAAAAGGGTTGGCTTGATCATCAAGGACAATAGGTCGTGCGACGGTACCGGTCCTGCTGAGTACTCGCGCTCATCGATTTCCTTCCCGATTTGACCCTTCCTGCTCAAAACATCCGCTCATATTCTCTGTGATTCCCGTCGCTGACACGACGCGCCCCAAAGGGTCCACTTCGCGAAGTCCGAATTCACATCTCTTAAACTTAGCATCCAGCTCCTGGTCCCTGAGATTCCGGAGAAAAGTCCGTAAGTGCTCCTCGCAGTTGATTGGAGAGGTCATCAATCCCGGACTTGTTCTTCACTGTAACCTTATTTATCTCCCTGAAGTCGACGCGTAGGCGTAGGTTTCCGTTCTTCTTTCACACGTAAAGCACGGGTGCGCCCCAAGGCGACACACTCGGTCTGATGAACCCTTTATTCAGGAAAACTCCCTGTTGTGCCTTAGATTCCCTCAGTCCCGCGAAGCCATTCCGCAAGGCGCCTAAGGGATAGGTTGCGTGTCGGTAGAAGCTCGAAAGAGAGGGTGACCTCTCACCCGGGGGTATTCCCGGCAATTCAGTCAAGGGGACGTCAGAAGAAACCCTTACAATGGGGTGTCAGTGAACGATGCAAAGGGTCGAGTTGCCAGGCTCACTCAAACCCAGTAGCTATACATCCGCCGGATACCTCGTGAACCAGTCCAATGCCAGCACCTCGTCGTATTCCTGCTTCCCGACTCGGAATTCCCAGTCACGACGCCGCCGGTCCGCACACCACCCCAGCCGGCTCTGAGCAGTCAGCAACAAGGTCTCGCGATGCGTCGAGGTACCCCAGTCGTACTGCCCAACCCATACCACTGATCCTTTAGAAGTCCGAAATATCTAACCCGACGACGGGGAAAACAACCCACACAACGCCCTCACAAGGCTCCAAGCGGTGCCAACAAAACAGGCAGGGTTACTAACTATCATAACTTCTCCCCTGAAGACAACGAACTCACCTGTCACCAACACGGGCTGCTCCCCTCCGTCGCCGACGCTGGATACTTCCACCCGTCACCAACACGGGCCACAAGCTGGGAGCATAACCACCATTCCGGACCACTCGCTCCGACTACCCGTCCTACCGAGGCGACGGTCGAAACTAACGTTAGGTTTTAGCTCTAAGACCTACCACCAAGTCTACCCCACAAAAGGGCCGCGTACAGGGCCTCCTAGCCGAAGATGACCAGAGCCAAAACTCCGAGTAGTCGCCAGATCCCCCCCCCTTGACTCACACCTGCCCCGAAAGATCACCATCCACAGCGCTCCCAAACCAAACCCCAAGGCTATAACTTAGTCATGGGAAGCTGGCGACAAATCCCACAAGGTGAGGTCCTACCTCCGACCTGGCACCGACGGGGTGCGACGCTCTAAACTGCCGCTATCTCTTGGTCCCAAACCGTTGCCCCACCAAGTACCGGGCACCGAATCGAGCGGTAAACTTCCAGACCAACAGTGGCACCCCCACTAGAAGAAAAGAAAACTAAGCTCTATGCCCGTTCGACGAAGACCTCCAGGTACTGAAGACTATCCATCTGAAATCTAAAGGGTCGAAAGAAGACAAGCAACGAAAACAGCAAGAAGAACCCTGCCAAAAGTTGCCTAGAGTCACTAAATGCACTCGAGGGATCACACGCCAACCACCAAAGGACGACCTAACCGGCCCTCTAGCGCAGAAAACAGGAACCCGACTCAGAGCTACCTGGCACCACCCAGCGTCAGAGTTAAGCCCCCCAATAAAAGTCGCCACCTACGCACACTTGTGCTAAGCAAGGCACGACCTCTCTAACCCCAAACGAGCCCAAACGAAGAAGATTTACTAGCCCCGGTGGTCTCCCTTCCTAAACCAAAGGAGCCCCCGAGACCTCAACACGACGATCCCGACAACCAATCGCAGTGGTTATGGTGAAAAGTCGAACTATGGGTAACAATTATAGGGGGAGAATCCTCATTCCCACCTGTACCTTGCCCATGGTGCAAAAGGAATCGACCGACTACCTGCTGTACCTTAACACCAGAAGACCTAGGAGGTACAAGTTTAGACAAACAGCTATCCGGTTACCCATGGCCGACCGACGGCCAACAAACCAACAACCTCCGGTGGGTTGTGCTACCACCCGAGCCATATCGAGAAAAGAAACTCAATAGTCCACGCACTCTCGCATCTGTTGTCGCAGGAGCTAGTTTTCCGCGGCCGTCGACGTCGTCGTATCTGCCTCCGCGTCCCCGGCCGATGATCTGGTAGGGGCCATATCTGTACACACACAACAAGAGTCAGCTCTAGACTTCACTTACAAAACAACGAACCACCCAGCGAGAGAAAAGGACTCGGACTTCCCCCCCCCCCTCGATCACTCGCGTTCTACCTTCCTATGCCCTACCCATTTCATTCACCTGTAGGCAAGTGAGGTATCCCCACGGATGTCGGCACTAACTGTTGTGATTGAAAGAACTTCTCTGATACCATCTTAATCTGTCACGCCCCGGGGGTTTGTTTTAGCGGAAACGGTTCACAAAAGGTACTCCATTGGCGCGTAAATTTTTTTTTTTTGAAAAATAAACCTTCTTCCCCGGCGCATGCCCAGACCCGCCGCATACACAGAATCACTCTGCAACCGGGCAGAGTCTCCTCTGTATATGCACGGCGTAGCAGCTAACACAAGTCCCAAACACAATCATCCATTCAATCACAACAGTTCTAACATACAACTATGTGCCATAACTGAGTACAAAGCACGGCCGAGAGATTTTTAAAAGGATAAATCCACAGTCGTTGAAAACGGCGCCTACCCGGCACCCAGAGTTTGAAAACGCGTTCGAAAACAGCATAAATCCACAGGGTTTTGAAATCAGTGCCCACACGACACTTAAATTTTTGAAAACAGTTTTCGCAATCTTTTCTTTGGTTTATCTTTTTCTTTTCCAAACGGCCAACAGGAGTGAAAGGAAAGATAAATACGCAAGAGAACTACCAAAAAGAGACCATGCCGACATCCACACCGACCCCACGAGGGTATCGAGAACCACACCAAGAACTACAAATGTGAATGAAATGCAAAGATTGAAAAATAAAGAAGACAGTCCGGGGTCCCCAGCGACCCAGAAGCTCCTGCCCCGTCCTCACCGTCGCCTACCTCTTCCCCCGTCTGGACCCTGTCACGAAGTGGGAAGTCAGTGACGAATAATAATAGTAGAGCAGGAAAAGTAGTAAAACAAACCGTAAGGCAAACCGGAGCAACCACCCTCCCAAGAGGGGAAAGATAACCTGTACCCCTGTATCCTGCAATACCCGACCACGTCGGACAACTAAACCGACGGGCCGTACCGTACCTGCAATACCCGACCACGTCGGGCAACTAAACCGACGGGTCGCACCGTACCTGCAATACCCGACCACGTCGGGCAACTAAACCGACGGGTCGCACCGCTCGCACCTCGGCGCCTCAAACCCCACAACTACATAAGGGGCCCCACTACGTCACCTCGTGGGTATACACGGGTCAATAGACCACTTTTCCGGAAAAGCGCACCCTTTGCGGTGGCCAAACCGCGGGTGCGCGTGCTGCTGCCTCGAGCAAAGTAACCATGACCACTATCATGTCAGCATCATAATATATAAACAAGAGTAAAACGGTGACATGTATAATCAAAAGTAAAACGGTAATATGTGTGATCGAAAGTAACCCACTAACATGTATAATCAAAAGTAAAACGGTAATATGTGTGATCGAAAGTGACACACTAACATGTATAATCAAAAGTGAAACGACCGCCGAAGACCGACGCTACGCACCACGATGAAACCCACCACATAATAAACATGAACATAACGACATTACGCATTAAGGGATTCTCAGGGTGTACCCACCTGAAATGCGAAGAAGAAAATGTGCGGAAACTTCAGTTAAAACGCTCCCACCCTGCGTTCGAAAAGAGCTACAGTAAGAAGCATCGTTAATAAACTCGTCGTGGTCGAAAACACTCAAAAACGGGGCGAAACGGGCCAAAAACGGAGCTTGTGGGCTCTTTGGCTGCAGTCTGGTGCACGGATCCAGGCGTGGACCGGGTTCAGGGCAGGAGACGGCGTGGGCGCAGACCGAGAGCACAGCATAGTGAGCCGCTGGTGCATGGACGGCGTCGCGGACCGGGTTCTCGGCCACAGTGACAGAGGCCGTAGACCGGGCGCACGCCTCGGCAGGGTGCGCCGTTGCGTCTTGGGCCGGGCCGCGCACGGGAGAAAGGCGCGCGCCGGGTCCATCATTTCCCGCTACGGTGGCGAACACCGGGTGCACGCCTAGGGCGTGCACCGCGCGGCCTGGCGCACGCTTTCGTGCGCCGGGTCCGCGCCCCTGTGCCCGGGAGCCGTGCGCCGGGTGCACGCCGAGCTCTGTGGACCGCGGCCGTACCAGGGTGAACAGTAACCCCTTTTTCGTCTCCCGCGGCTCCGGCGATGACCCCGCGAACACGGCGACTGCGGCGTCGACTCCGTGGGCATGGTAACGGTGGCGGCGGCCTCCCGTTTAACAACGGCGGCGGCGGCTTCCCGTTACCACCAAACCCACGCGACGTGCGACACCCGAACGACCATCGCCCAACCCTCGACTCCACAGAAAAAAAAAACAAACGGAAACAACGCGATCACTTACCGACCCTGCGAGGAAGAGGAAAAAGATCGTCCTCTGTCTCCAACGTAAAGCTCTCCGAAAGATGGATTCTCCGTTCTTCCTTCTCCTTTCCTCGGTTCTATGCGCCAATACTTGAATTGAGAAATGGGAATTGGGGCTTTTTCCTCTCTTTTTTTGTACGCCCCCGAAACCCTAACGCACCATCCAAGGCGATGAGAATAGAAGAATAAAAACCCTAGTCCCCAAACTCAACACTCAACGATCGGGCGCGGACCAGGGATCCAATGTTACCTCGAAAAGCATGCCGATCGTCCGCACGCTTTTTGATGCACCCGGAACTGCTGGTTACATTCAGAAATTTATTCTGGGAGATCCCGGGGTCGGAATTCAAATCCGATCGCGCCACCGCTCTCCGTTTCGCGAGCTCTACCACCTAAAAATACCCGCAAACCCCGATGATCAGCCCAAAAATTCTCAAATTTCCGCCCCACCTTAGTCAACTAAAACAAATATTAAATTTGGACACTGAACGAAAAACCGAAAGGTCGAGGTACCACCCAAAAGGTAAAATAACCCACTGACATAAAAAATTTATGGAAAGTCCGATCGCCTCGAAAAGCGTGCCAGCCACTTAGCACGGATTCCGATGCACCACTCAAAGCAAACGCTTTGACCCCCATTCCGGGAGATCCGTAAATCGGAATCCGAAACCGTTCGCTTTGCGGCCCTCTGTTCTTCGAGCTCAAACGCAGAAAAATACTAGCGGCCCCGGTCAGTCCATTGCAGAAAGCGGTGAAAAGTTTTCCTACCAGTCCCGTCAAAATAAAAGGGGGGTATACAAGGGCAAGGGAACGCCGGGACTCTACATGGGATAGGATGTTATTCCTTTATCTTCTAGGAAACCCCGCAGCATCAATGGGAGCGAACTTGAACATTCCTTACCTCATTTGGTCAAGGATGGCGCGTTATGTGGAACATTCTCACCCCACAGAGAGACTCCCCTATCCAATGATAATTATGCGCATCCTTCGGAAGTTTAAAGTTGACACAAGTGCGAGCTCATATATGTACAGTTTGGGCACAATCAATGAGACGACAATTGTGAAGTCTCTCTCGACGAAACAAGATGATCCTCCATCACCTCCTACCCGACAAAGAGCACCACCTCGAGCAACAGCCCCTGCACAGCAAGCACCTCCTTCAACTTCTGATGATGATGCTTCATTTAGCTCTATCTTTAAAGAACAACGGCGACTCTCAAACGAGCAAGAACGCATGTCTATTGAGTTCGCTGAAATAAAAGAAGATCTCAAAGAAGTCAAGAAAGAACAAGCTTTGATGGTCCAAGATCTCAAGGAAGTTAAGAAGGAGCAAGCTTCTATGAACAAACGGATCAAGAAAATGTTTCAGAAGCTTGGATGTATCAGCTCTGACGATTCTGCATAAAGTTTTTTTTTTAATCTTTTCTTTTGCAGGTTTTTATGTTCTTGCACTACAAGAAAAGATGTATGTAGAGGCGGTTTTTAATTATCGTAGAAGCGGTTTAAACCGCCTCTATAAATCATAGAGGCGGTTTTAGCGACCGCCTCTGGACCGCCGGCGTAGACGCCGCCTCTATAACATAGAGGCGGTTTAATCGACCGTGGGGGATGCTTAGAGGCGGTCTTATAGAGGCGGCTTAAATCGCCTCAACTAATTTATTTTTAATATTTGTTTTATAATTTTTTATTCATATTATAGTAGTGTAGAGACGGTTTAAACCGCCTCTACATAATATTAAATTTATAGATGCGGTTTAAATCGCCTCTACGATAATTTGTATGTTAAAATTAATATAAAATTTTTATTAAAATAATTATTTTAATCTATATTTATATGCAAAAAATTACAAATCTATAGTAATGACTTAACAATTCTTTGACATCATCAAAAAATTTATAATTAAACATAACAGATAATTCGAAACACATAATCTCATTCAATAACTAACATTTATTCTAGCAACACACTAAATAAAATAAAATTTAAATAGTTTCAAATATAATCGACATTCGAGTTTTCAATACATTGTAAAAAACAAAGCAATTCTATGATATCCTTCAATTGTCGTCTCGTGCCTTGCATTGGAGGAGGGCGACTCGGAGAAAATGCATTATTCGAACAACCTACAGACATATCGAACAATAAAAAGATTATTAATTACACTAAAATTTAAATGTTTTCAAATATATTAGTAATAACCTGCTACTAAATTAGCATACTTGATAGTTGAGAAATTCGTTGAAAAGTAAGGCATCAGAAGATTGAGGCCATACCTGAAACTCGGTGGTTGCCAAATAAAATCAAGAAAATGTTGTTGAAAATACTAAAAGATGCGTCCACAAAAACCCTACAAAAAAGAATTAAATATAAATGAAGACATTGTGCTTTTACTGCATGAGTCAAGTTGTTAAGAAAAGGAAAAAAAGAAGACACATTCTGGATCACTCGACAGGCATACATCTGAAGTTTGAGATTTAATACATGTCCATTGAGTTGCTCAGCTAATTCCCTTCTTTAAGCTACACTTCGAGCACTGCACTTCCATGCTAAAAAAAGTGACACATAAGAAATGCGGGGAGAGGGAGGGACGGTGACTTAGAAAAATTAATGTTGAAATTAAAACAAATATCATCTTAAGCAAAATTAATTACCAAACAACAGAAAATTAAGACAGAGACATAAGGATTTCACCTTCGTGAGCAACAACCTCAGGGGGATGGTGACTTAGAAAAATTAATGTTGAAATTAAAACAAATATCATCTTAAGCAAAATTAATTACCAAACAAAAGAAAATTAAGATAGAGACATAAGGATTTCACCTTCGTGAGCAACAACCTCAGATAAGTAAGTCGCACTGTGCCTTAAGTTTTTACTAGGGTCAGTGATTCAATGATTAGGCCATGATTTTCAATCTGCATGATAGAAAAGAAATATTAGTTAAAAAGAAGCTTTAATAATTAAAAGTTCTTTAGCTTTAATAGCTAAAAATACTAAGAATAGCTAATAGCTGAAAACACTAAGAGCTAAAAACACTAAGAATAGCAGCAAGCTAGCACATAGGAATTGAGTTAGCAGTTCTTTTTACAAGTTAGAAGCTTCCATCTATAATCAGAAGAAGGGATTACTCGGATCACGATTACTTGGATAACTATTCATCAATACAGAAAGAGACATAAATGTAAGACTGATAGATGAAATATAATACTTAATAACTAAGATGCTGTTGAATGTCCACCATGGTAAAAATGAGCATCCATATAAACAAGAAGTTAAAGAATGTATACTTCAGAATTTACAATAAGCAATAGAGAGAAATTAAAGAGGTTTTCTGCTATCCAACTCTCCAAAACATCATGGTCAAATATATTGCACATTACTCTTATGTCTCATGTGTTTGTATTTTATCAACATTGTAGTTGAAAGGTGTTAGGTTATCCTGAGAAGGTCCAGAGTCTTCTCGAGCTTTGAATACAGCTGTGAACCTCCAACTTTGCCATAAAAGCATAAATTGAAAAGAAAATATCTCACTATATTGAAGAAATTCATATCATATTTACGACATTAGACATATGTAACTGAATAATAATTAGCTAATTTTGAATGAATTAGCAAAATGAATCACATATGTAAATATTAAAAACCTGATGGCCGCGCTGAGTGGTGTAACAAGCTAGATGGAGGCTACAGGGTGCTCATGGGGGCAACCGCCTGCAGGGGCCTTGGCGGGGGGGTGGGGTTATGTGGGTTGTCGCCGAGTGGATGCTTATGTGGGAAACGACAAGTGATGTGGGGATGCTCGCTGGGGGAATTGCCGACGCAGAGGTCATCGGCGAGAGCGCAGGCGCTGATCATGGAGTAGAACGATATAAAGTCCAGGTGCGGCATTTCGTCGAATAGGCGACGAGCGCAAGCGAGGGCGGGTCGGTTGCATTATGTATAGAGGTCGAGGAGCGCATTGGCGACACACGGTGCCGCAGCAACAAGGTTGCGGCAGAAAGCATGGGTATGGAACTGCTCCTCGGCGACAAGGTCTCCGGCGGCGTGGTCTCGGGCGGCGGCGTAGGGGTGGGGGAGGGGACGTGGCGGAGGAGGAGGGAGAGGGCGAAAGGGGAGATTAGGGTTCATGGGAGATGGCGGAGGAAGAGGATGAGGTGGTAGGCGAGGGAGAAGAACGCGGCAGCGGAGCGGAGGAGGAGGACGGCTGCGACGGGGTTGAGGGGAGGAAGTAGGAGGAGAGGAGGAAGGCGTGGGCCTTGAGCACCATCGCGGTGGAGCAGATGCGGCAGCGGAGCACGGTGCGGACGCGGGTCCCAAAACGCGTTGGCGAGAACGTGGTTTCCTGGATGGGCGCGTTCATGGAGTCGTGGTTACCATGGTGAGCAGAGTGCGGAAAAGAAGAAGATGCAAAAAGATGGAGAAGGGGCTAGGTGCGACGGCTCAGGAAAAGGAGCTAGAGGACATAGAGATTAGGGTTTTAGATATTTTACCCTATAAAATTTTATTTTTAAGTTTTTTAATTTAGAGGTGGTTTAGGATACCATCCCTGAAACACCTCTAGTAACAAAGTTTATGGGCGGTCGTACGAACCACCTTTTTGAAACCGCCTTTATAAGTGCTTTTTTTTGTAGTGTTGGTTTGTTTTATTCAGCTCTCACGTTTCTTGATTTGCATTTTAAAATTTATTAACTCTCCTTAAATTTTTGTAATTTTGGCTTTGTTTGTGACAAAAAGGGGGAGAGAGAGTAGAGAACTATGAGTGAGAACTTTGAACAAACTTTGACTTTGGTGACAGGTAAGTATCACAACTTCTGGTTATTTTGTGTTTGGTTGCATGTCCCTACTAACTATTCGACTAACTATTTGGACATGTATTATTACTAACAAGTTGTTTGATTACTAACAAAGCAAAGTTATGACATTTGAATGTTCTATTGCTTAGAGGATATGTTGGTATCTATTGTGATCTTCATACATATCTGATTTTGTAAATGTCATGATGGTCATATAAACTCTATCTTTGTAGTTGATTTTGTATGTTATAATTCTTGAGGTATCTAACGAATTTGTTTGTCAAGAATGCTTTATTTTTGCAGAGATTACAGATGTCTAAGTCTAGAGTCTGTTTTAGGAGTTTATATCATGTATTCTTTGTATTTGGATCTTCATTGTAAATTTTTGTTGTATGGTGATAGCAACAAAAATATCCTTTTTTGAATTTTCTTTAGTGGATTTGTGTTTTGTCACGAAACCGCCAAAGGGGGAGATTGTTACGGAATTTGAGTTGGCGTATTTCGTGGAAAGTGTTAAGTCTTGAAGATTGAAGATGAAAGAAGTTTGGATCATATACCTCAATCTCAAGAAAGAAGAATTCAAAAGGATCAGGTATGTGTAACTAAAGATTTTTTGTGATCCGAATACTTCTTGTAGTGTAGAAACACTTGGAAGAATTTTTTACTGCATAAAAATCAAAAACTGGACATGGCACATGTTCAGGATCCGGATCAGGCAGTGCAATCCGGATCCCGAAGGGTACTTGTTCATTGGCAAATCCGATCCGGATCACAGGCCAATTCCGATCCGGATCCCGAACATAGGATTTTGCTGAATTGTATGAACGATCCGGATCGGGCCCTGCAATCCGGATCCCGAACCCTTGGTTTTCTGGAATTGTCAATAACGTTACGACGATCCGGATCACAGTAATTTCGATCCGGATCGCCGTCCTGAAAATTTCCTGAAACGGATGGTTTTTGATCCTTATCTTCTTCCAATGGTTTCTAACCTATATATAGACCCTATGATTCATTTTTAGGGTACGAGACTTAATAGAAAAATACGACCGAAAGAGAAAAATCCACATATAGAGAAGAAAGGAAATCAATAGATTTAATTCTATGTTTCTTCATCTATACTGATTGATTTGATTCTAGGTTTTCCAAACTCAGATTTTGAGTAGAATCAAATCAATGAATACTTAGATGGTATTTCCGATCTATTTCTAATCTAAGTATTCGGCGGATCATCACCACCCAAAAACAACAATTTACCCTAAATCAGCGCGTGGACTCGCGTGGCCTTGTGGATTCAAGGTGCAACCGCTCTCGTGGATTCGGAGCGAGGTACGTTCATGGATTCGAAGCGTGCTACTGGGTGAAGACCGTGGATTCGGTTGGACGTCGTGGACTCGACGTTGGACGCTGCGGATTCAGCGTTGGGCGCAGATCGTGGATTCGAGAAGCGTCGTGGAGCGAGCGGAGAAGATCTACTAGGAGCGTATGGTAAAAGGTTGAGTCGTCTGTGAGTACGTTATATCACCTTGTACGTGTTTTAATTCTAGTGGATTTCGCCGTGTTATCGGTCCCGTGGTTTTTTACTCCGTTTGGAGTTTTTCCACGTAAAAATCTTGCGTGTTAATTTTTATTTCCGCATTGGGTTTTATTGCGCAATGATTTTTTGAGTGTTTATTGTTTACACCTATTCACCCCCCTCTAAGTGTTTTTTTCCCTATTTAGATCCATTACATTTATAACCCAACACCCTCTCCCGGGCAGTGACCCGTTCGGGACGTTTCTTCCGTAGGACGGGGCCGAAAGAAAATATAAAGATAAAACGGGCGGATCTACGGTGAAGCCAGCCCAGGTTGGAGCTACGGGCAGTTATCCCTCTCCCGGGCAGTGACCCGTTCGGGACGCTTCAGCCGTAGGACGGGGTAACACTTGCGGGTGTTATCGGCAACCTTAGAAATCTTATCTGATGGTAATAGGACTACCGGGCTCGGGCCCGTTGGATAAGAATTTCTGAGGGTTAACTTGAACTAAAGCACCAGAATTTAAAGAATAAAGAGAAATTAGAGTGGCCAAGGTGGCCGGGTTAGTTTAACCCCGTGTACAGCGGCATAGTGGCCGAGTTGGTGCTTAGTAGCCTGATATGACTAGACAGAGTAGTGCTGGGTTGATGGGTATATACAGATAGTGATATGTTATACTGCATAGCTGCATTTTGATATTGAGGATTTTAGTTTCCTAGCACTATTATTATTGCTTCCATTGGACCAAGTGGTGTAGGACACTTTTTCTCGGTGGTTGAACCCACTGGGAACTCGCTCGTAAGTTCTCACACCCCTTGGGTGACCCCCCCCCCCCCCCCCCCCCCCAGGTTCGGGTATGGATGCAGCGGACGAGACGGTTCAGATGCAGATGGCGAGGCATACGTCAGGGGCAAGGGCCCAGCAGCATAGAGACCTAGAGGGTCTAGCAGAGGTACCTTTTTTTTATGATCGAGTGAACCATGTATTGTGAGGAAAAGCATTGTAATATTATGTAATTGTAAGTTGAGAGATGTAAAATGTAATAAAGTTTATTATGGTTCATTCTTATCATACTTTCATATCGGCTTAAACTATTTGTTTATTGAATGAAAGTTTTAAATTAGTAGTGATCTACTCTGATATTATATCTCATCATAAGCATTGTTTTGATTCGAGATGGTTGTGACCGTTCCTTTCGGGTAGCGTGAGGTCGTGCCCGATTGGCGGGTCTGTTGGCGTGCCCGAACCGACCCAATTGGCGGGCTCGGGGCGTGACAGGCGCCGCGCGGCCGCCGCGCGGGTGGCAACCGCGTGGGCCCGCAACCGCGTGGGAGGCACCCGCGCGGGCCCGCAACCGCGCGGGCGCCGCGCGGGCGCCGCGCGGGGCACCCGCGCGGGCGCCGTGCGCGCATCCCCCGCGCGGGCGCCGCGCGGGCCCGCACCCGCGCGGGCGCCGCACGGGCGCCGCACGGCCGCCGCACGGGCAGCACCCGCGCGGGCGCCGCACGAGGCGCCGTGCCGCGTGGGCGCCGCCCGCGGAGACACGCCGCGCTGTTCCGAGCCGCGCGGGGCTCCGGCGGGCGGCGACGGCGGCGCGGGGTTCCGGTTTTCGGCAACCCGGACGGTGTTGGACTTTTCCGTCAAAAAGAGTAAGTTGGGTCTTTCGTTTTGGGATGTTAGTAAACGTTTTTGACTATAGTTATCCTTGCGGACTTTCTTTAGGTCCAGGTGCGCAGCGGGAGTGCGCGAAGGATTCAGGTGTTCCGATTTCTCTTCAATAAGGTGGGTACGGTTGCTATAAGTGCAACAAGTGCAGTAAGTGCATCTATCATCATTAAAATGCTCTCAATTTTCCTAACAAAGTAGATGGACAGTTTAACCTTTCGCATAAATGTATTTTATCTAACAACTGAAGCGGCTGCGGTCGCGGTGCTCACTACACGCCGATCTCGGCAAATCCGGTTTCGGATGCTGCACGTACACAGGCGGATTGGCCTCCGCATAGGTGTACTTTTCTGGAAGAGTGGTCTTTTTGACCCGTGTGCCTCACAAAGGAGTGGGAGCCGTGAGGACCTCTTCGCGCCAGCTGAAAATAGCACACCAGCACCGTGAAGAGGTTAAAAGCATCAAAAAGGTGATTGCGCACGAGGGGAGACTTTAGTCTCTCCGACAGGTACTCTGGGGTTGGTGCTCAACTTAATTGATAAATCTGGGGTTGGTGCCCAGCTTAATTATGTATAGGGTTTTAGCGAAAGGTTTCGGTGTAATCGGTTTGTTCTTCCTTCCTTGTTGTTATTTAGACATCTACTTTGTTTGTCACTGACTTTACCCACTCCGTGACATGTGTTACTAGGTGCGTTAGCCGGGACGGCGGTGAGACTGCATCGCGAGGACCGTAGTCAGGATACTTGGTTTCTATCTCATTTTCCTTTATGCTTTAAATAGTTAATTTGCTTGTGGATTACTTTAGTTGTGGACATATATTAGTTAGCTCTGTGGATGAGATGTACTTTTACGTTTTGGATGCTTTTAGTGATGCTTCATACGCGGCACGTTTTCATGAAAGTCCAAATGTTTTCGAAAAGGTTTTCTCAAAATGAAGTGCCGTGTGGGCACGGGTTTTGCAACCGCTGGTTTTATCCTTTCCAAACGTTGACGCTGCTTTAATAACTTGCTTGAAAAAAATAAGGTGTCGAGTGGACACCGGTCTTTTAAAACATTAGTTAAATTAATGTACTTTGATTGGTGATGTATGTCTACTGTATGGTTGATGGTTGATGGATGATGATGTAAATGAAACGCATATTGTAAATGAGACGCCGTGCATATACAAAGGAGACTCTGTCCGTTGGCGGAGAGAATTTGTATATGTGGCGGTCTGGCACGCACCGGGGATGAGGTTTATGTTACCATATTAAGAAAAAAAAATATATATATACACGCAATTTTCCGCTTTGATTGACTCAAAAACCCCCGGGGGCGTGACAGATTAAATGGTATCAGAGAGAAACAACCATAACCATAGTAGACGTGATCCACATCCACAGTGTAAGGTGCCACAAGCAAATTGGACATGAGATAACCAAGGTGTAGGTGCGGTAGTACGTGAGAGTACGGAAAAAAGGGATTTAATGTAGGTGTGTTCGTAAGTCAAGGTGCTAGGGTGATAACCTTAGGGCTAACTTGGTTTCTTTGTTTGCATGGTTAATGGCCCGAAGCTGCTCTTCAATCGATGGTGCAGAAGAGGATACGACGGTTCCAGCAACAGTGGAGAATCGGCTACTCCAACAACGGATTACGCGACATGGCATAGCGCTCTTCCCTTTTTGTTAGGAAAGACGAACCCCACCAGGCTCGCCTTCACTGTTACGAAATTTGAGTTGGCGTATTTCGTAAAAGTGTTAAGTCTTGAAGATTGAAGATGAAAGAATTTTGGATCATATACCTCAATCTCAAGAAAGAAGAATTCAAAAGGATCAGGTATGTTTAACTAAAGATTTTTGGTGATCCGAATACTTCTTGTAGTGTAGAAACACCTGGAAGAATGTTTAATTGCTTAAATATCAAAAACTGGACACGGGACATGTTCAGGATCCGGATCGGACCCTGCAATCCGGATCCCGAAGGGTGATTGTTCATTGGCAATTTCAATCCGGATCCTAGACCATCACGATCCGGATCCCGAACATGAAAGTTTGGTGAATTGCATGAACGATCCGGATCGGACTTTGAGATCCGGATCCCGAACCCATGGATTTCTGGAATCGTCATTTTTGTTACGACGATCCGGATCACACTAATCTCGATCCGGATCGCCGTCCGTAAATTTTCCAGAAACGGTTTGTTTTTGATCCGTATATTCTGTTACGGCTTTGTGTGTTGGCATATTTCGTGAGTCAAGTCAGTGAGTTGAGTCGGAGTCTTGAAGTGATCAAATTGTCAATCAGCAATTGAAGACTTAGAGAAGATTCAACAAGAGCTCAAGTTGACACTCTGTATTTCGAGTCTTGAAGATTGAAGTTGAAGAATTATGGATCATATACATCAATCTCAAGGAAAATGGATTCGGATTGATCAGGTACGTTTAACTAAATAATTTTGGTGATCCGAATACATTTGAGTAGTTTAGAAACACTTGGATAAGGTTTCATTGCATAAAAGTCAAAAACTGTTTTTTCAGGAATTCCGATCAGGATCAGAATTTCCGATCAGGATCGCCACGATCAGGATCAGAATTTCCGATCCGGATCCCGAACCTTGTTTTTTTTCAGGAATTGCTGAAAAAGACGACGATCAGGATCGCCGTAAATCCGATCCGGATCGTGGTGCGGGAAAATTTCTGTTAAGGCAGTTTTTGATGCTTATCTCTTTCCAAAGGTTTCTAAACTATAAATAGACATTTAGGGTTTCTCAAAATGTGGGAGCTATACCGATTTATTTTATAAAACACTTGAGAGCAACCCTAGAGGCTAGGTTTTTACCGTTCTTCTTTATAGCCTCTTTTAGGTCAATTCGATGGTTCTTTCAAGAACATATCTTTTGTCGAATTGATCTAATCTTTGCTTAGAGATTTCTCCCATGGATCTTCATTGATAATCTAAGTAAAGGATCACCATCGAAGCCAATATTCTTACCGGCTGAGTTTGCGTCGTGGATTCGACGTGGCACCGTGGATTCGGTGTGTTGAAGGCGTTTCGTGGATTCGAAACGTGTGCTCGTGGATTCGAGTGGCGTTCGTGGATTCGAACGTGTGCAGTGGACGTGCAAACGTTGGAGCGCAAGGTCCGAAGAAGTTGAAGGAGGGGTTAAATCCGTGGAAACGGTAATCACCTTGTTATTCTTCTTTTCTTAGTGGATTGTTATTGCGTGGACATCCAACCGGTCAGCGCAAGGTCCGAAGAAGTTGAAGGAGGGGTCGAGTCCGTGGAGTCGGTAATCACCTTGTTATTCTTCAATTCTTAGTGGATTGTTATTGCGTGTTGGTCCCGTGGTTTTTCTCCTGGATTGGAGTTTCCACGTAAATCTCGGTGTGTTGATTTTTATTTTCCGCATTGGTTTTTATTTTTGCACTGAGATTGGTTTTTAATATTACACCTATTCACCCCCCTCTAGGTGTTTGATAGTACCTATTTAGATCCTTGTGGATCCTAAATAACTCTACAATTGGTATCAGAGAGGGTTTTAGGTTTATCTATCATGATGGGTGAAAGTGGTAATATTTTTAGACCTCCTCTTTTTGATGGGACCAATTATGCATATTGGAAAATGCGGATGAGAGCTTTTCTCATCTCTATTGATGAGCGGGTATGGCAAACCGTTGAATACGGTTGGGTGCATCCTGTTGAGGAAGTAGGAAATTCTACTACCCCAAAACCTCGCTCAAGATGGTCTAAAGAGGAAATCGAAAGATCTTCTTACAATGGGAAAGGTATGAACGCTTTTTTAATTCTCTTTCCTCGACTGAATTTTCGAGAATTTCCGCGTGTGAAACCGCAAAGGAAATTTGGGATATTCTCAAAATTACACATGAGGGTACTAATCTTGTAAAAATTCAAAAGCTCAAGATGCTTACTAGTCAATTTGACTCTATTCGTATGGAAGAGCATGAATTGTTTACAGATTATTACACTAGACTTCAAGATGTAATTAATACATGTGCTAATTTGGGAGAAAAGATCCCGGAGTCGAAAATTGTAAGAAAGATTCTTCGGACTCTTCCGGAACGGTTTAGGGCAAAGGTTACCGCTGTAATGTACCGGATTATCGGCACATATAATAAATCTAAATAAAAATGGTATGAAATACTATTTTTATGAAAGTTAGAGAAGTGAGGATGATGTGGAAGCGAATTGGGCCGAAATCGGATTAAAAATGCGGGATTTAGAATTTTAATTGAAAAAGGGGGCCCAGATTTTTAGCAGAAAATTCATAGAGTCAGAAAATTCTGAGAAAATTCTGGGAGCTCCGTAATATTGTTTTAAGGCCACAGTAAAAATTCCGCGTCGATCGGACACCCGGATTGCGAGAACGGGGTCCGCCAGCGATTTTTGATACAGCGAGGCTTTTGGTGACCCAGAAATGGCCAAACTCAGCAAAAATACTTGTAACACATTTCAAATGTAATTACAAGTGAATTGGAAGTATTTCAAATCGATGCAAAAGTCATCGAGTCGAAAAGTGAGTTGGAGTTGAGAATTTGAAGCTTCAATTGTGAATCTTAGGTCCTTGTTTGGCGATTTTCGCAAAAAGTGCGAAATTCAGCAAAAATACTTGTAACACATTTCAAATGTAATTACAAGTGAGTTGGAAGCATTTCAAATCGATGCAAAAGTCATCGAGTCGAAAAGTGAGTTGGAGTTGAGAATTTGAAGCTTCAATTGTGAATCTTAGGTCCTTGTTTGGCGATTTCCGCGAAAAGGGCGAAATCCAGCAAAAATACTTGTAACACATTTCAAATGTAATTACAAGTGGGTTGGAAGCATTTCGAATCGATGCAAAAGCCGTTGAGTCGAAAAGTGAGTTGTAGTTGAGAGTTGAAGCTTCAAATTGCAAAATTTAAGTCCTCGTTCGCCGAATTCGCAAAATGGTAAAATGCGGCGAAAATACTTATAACATATTTTAAATATGATTATAGTTGAGTTCGGTGCGTTTCGGACCGACGCGGAGAGCATCGGGTCGAAAAGTGAGTTGAAGCCCGAGGACTAAGCAAAAATCCAGAAATTCTGAATTTTGTGATCACGAAGCATTTTCGGAGCCCTGTTTCGGAGACTTAGAGTAGCCCAAAAATTTAAACGAAATCGTGGGGTGTCTCACAAAAGTTTTCTGATTAAAAGGGGTGAAAAACCTATGTGAGCGATTAAGGAAAAATCGGAGAACGAAGCGAAGAAAAATGCTTCGTGAATTCTGAAACTGCAGTTTTTGACAGTGCAGTTTATCGCGAAGCTTTTTCGGAGCCCTGTTTCGGAGACTTAGAGTGCCCCAAAAATTTAAAAGAAATCGTGGGGTGTCTCACAAAAGTTTTCTGATTAAAAGGGGTGAAAAACCTAGGTGAGCGATTAAGGAAAAATTGGAGAACGAAGCGAAGAAAAATGCTTCGTGAATTCTGAAACTGCAGTTTTTGGACAGTGAAGTTGATCGCGAAGCTTTTTCGGAGCTCTCTTTCGAGGGCTTAGAGTAGTCCAAAAATTTAAACAAAATCGTGGGAAGTTTAAGAAAAATTTGTAGATTAAAGGGGCGAAGAAAAATTACAATTTTGATTTCTCAGTTGACGGGAAAACGTGGTGAAAGAGGGCTATCCGAAATTGCTCACTGCAGGAAAAAAACTGCAGGAAAAAGGGGCAGTTTTGGGATATTTTTGAAAATGAGGGGCAAACCAGTAAATTCCTTTTCCCAACCACCACTGCAGGAAATAAATGCTCTCTCTCTCTCTCTCTCTCCCTCTCACACTCACTGCCTCTCCTCCTCTCTCTGTTGAGAAGGAAACGAAAGAGAGAAAGAGAAGAAGAAAGAAGAAGAGAAAGAGAAGAAGAAGAAGAAGAAGAGAAAGAGAAGGAGAAGAAGACTATCTCTCTCTCATCTTCCCTCTCAGTTTTCTCCAAAAAGGTGCTCTCTCTCTCTCTCTCTCTCTCTATTTTTTTTCCCTATTTCACTTGGGAAGAAAGAACAAAAAAAATAATGGGGGGTGGTGTGTGCTGCAGCCGCAGCATGTTGAAGCAGCAGCACCATGCTGCTGCTCAGCTGCTGCTGCTGCTAACAGCAGCAGCTGGGCAGCCATGGTTGCTGCGCAAGGCAGCTACAAGGCTGCCTTGCGCAGCCTGCTGTAACTGCAGCAGCTGCTGCTGCTACAAGCAGCAGCAGCAGCTGCAAGCACTGCTGCCTGGGCAGCAGCTGTGCAAGCTGCTGCCCAGCAGCAGATTTTGGAAGAAAAAAAAAAAAAAAAAAAAAAGAAAAAAAAAAAGAAAAAGGGGGCAGGGCAGCTGCCAGGCAGCTGCATTGGCAGCTGCCTTGGCAGCTGCATGCAGCTGCAGGGCTGGCTGCAGCTGCTGCTGCTCAAGCAGCAGCAGCAGCAGCAGCTGCAGCAGGAGCTGCTGCTTGGGCAGCAGCTATGCATGCTGCTGCCCAGCAGCAGGGGCCTTTACAAAAAAAAAAAGAAGAAGAAAAGAGAAGGAAGAAAGAAAAGAAAAGAAGAAAAGAAGCAAGAAGAAATTTCTTCTTCTTTTCTTTTCTCCAATGAGCAAAAAAAAAAATCTGTAAAGGGAGTGAATTGCTCCAATTGAGTTCTTCTCAAATTTTAAAGAAGAAGGAAAAGAATGAATGCAAATTCTTGATTTTTGCCGATGTGGGAAATCATTAATTGGGGGAAATTGCTCAAATTGAGCTTTTCTCAAATTTTTGAGAGCATTTTGACCCCGGATCGAGTTGAGCAAGTTTCTTTTTGGCAATATGCCATGGGATGACTATTCTCCTCTCATTTTTATGAGCCGATCAAAAATTAGCCTTTTGGTGGGGGAAAATGACCAAATATTATTCTCTTCTCAAAAATTGAGCTTTTCTTAAATTTTTGAGAGCATTTTGACCCCGAATCGAGTTGAGCAAGTTTCTTTTTGGCAACATGCCATGGGAGGATTATTCTCCTCTCATTTCTACGAACCAGTCAAAAAATTAGCCTTTTGGTGGGGGAAAATGACCAAATAGTGATTTTTCCCTTTAAGTTGTCAAAAAGGGGTTAGTTTTACCGCCTTATGAATTTTAGTGAATCACGTAAAAGCAATTGCTTTATCTTTTGCTTTCCTTACAATGTAGGGAAGTCTCATGGATTCAAGGAGTTGAAATTGTCTCTTCCAAGGACCAAAAGAATACACCGAGGTGGGGGATTCTGCCGAAATTGGGTGACCTCTCCCCTTGCTCCTTTGCTTTTCGATCTAGAAGCATGATAGTAGCCTGTTAGAGGCGTTTGGTAATTATGACTGAATTTGCATGTGTAGATGGATATAGAAGAGAAGTAAACTTTTCTAATTATTAGAATAAGAGATAAATTTGCATGTGTAGAAGGATATAGATAGAAAAGTGGATTTTTCTGAACTGCTAAATATAGATGATAATTGCCTGCGTAGATGTTAAACTTTATTGATGATTGAGATGGAAATAATTGCATGCGTAAAAAGGGGAATCAATTATTTGTTATCTGTGATCATGTTAGGGTATAGCCCTAGGAATCATGTGAAAGCATAAGGAAAAAGGGCATGTTGGTAGTAAGACTAGGAGAAAACCTAGACTCAGGGTTAATGAGTGACATCAAACTTAGGAGTATATCCTAGGATTGAATGAGTGGCATTGTCTTAGGAGATAACCTAAGGACATTGGATAAAGTGATCAACATAGAGTCAAGGACTCTAGGATGAGCATGATATAAGACTTAGGTAAAGGAAACCTAAGGTAAGTTAGTAGGTTGAGAATAGACTAGTTAACATAGAGTCAAGTAACTCTAGGTTAAACATGATATGAAACTTAGGTAAGAGAACCTAAGGTGACTAGTGGAGTTTATACTCACAGAAAATGGATTAGAGTCAAGGTAACTCTAAATGCAAAGTGCAACAGGTAAATAGAGATAATGTAACTCCAGGTTCGGCAAAGAAAAGAGTATGTGGCCACAAAGTTTAAAGAAATAAACTGATAGCAAAGTGATCAACTTAAAGTCAAACTCTAAGGAAAAGTTTGTGTAATCACAAAGCCAAAAAGCTAAAAATACAACCTTAGAGTGGGTCATAAGGTGTCTGGGCAAATGGACAATAACTTTAACTTCAATTTGAGTTAAATGAATAAAAGAGAAATGATAAGAGTCCAAGTGACTCTCTAGTTATCCTGATGGCGAGACCTAGGATAAGAGATAAATTGTTGTAAAAAGGCAAAGTTTAAAGCAAGCTAAAAGTGGCTAAAAAGCATAAAGAGAATGTAAATGGCGCCTTCGAATTTGAGACTCGTCAAGTGGAGCAGGACTCCCTGGGCAGTGACCCGTCGGACGAGGTACTTTCGAAAGGCTTAAAGTGAAAGTAAAGAGCTAAATGCTCAAGGAAAAGAGAAAGAGATTTGCCAGTGGCAAAATGGGAGCTATAAGCTCGAATAAGAAAGGAAAGCAAGTGTTCAAAGGCAAAGAGGCTAAGAACTAAAGTAAAAGAAAAGAAAGAAAATATAAAGATAAAACGGGCGGACCTACGGTGAAACCAGCCCATGTTGGAGGTACGGGCAGTATCCCTCTCCCGGGTAGAGACCCGTTCGGGACGTTTCTTCCGTAGGACGGGGTAACACTTGCGGGTGTTATCGGCAACCTTAGAAATCTTATCTTATGGTAGCAGGACTACCGGGCTGGGGCCCGTTGGATAAGAAATTTCTGAGGGTTAACTTGAACTAAAGCACCAGAATCTAAAGAATAAAGAAAAATAGAGTGGCCAAGGTGGCCGGGTTAGTGGACCCTGTATACAGCGGCATAGTGGCCGAGTTGGTGCTTAGCAGCCTAGTGTGGCTAGACAGAGTAGTGCTGGGTCGATGAGTATACACAGATAGTGTAGTGACCTATTATATTGTAGCCTAGTATGGCTAGGTAGTGTAGTACTGGGTTGATGAGTATATACAGACAGTGATGTATTATTTTGTATAGCTGCATTCGATATCGAGGATTTTAGTTTCCTAGCACTATTATTATTGCTTCCATTGGACCAAGTGGTGTAGGACACTTTTTCTCGGTGGTTGAACCCACTGGGAACTCAGTTGTAGTTCTCACACCCCTTGGGTGACCCCCCCCACAGGTTCGGGTATGGATACAGCGGACGAGACGGTTCAGATGCAGACGGCGAGGCATACGACAGGGGCAAGGGCCCAGCAGCATAGAGACCTAGAGGGTCTAGCAGAGGTATCCCTTTTTATATATTTCTTGAGTGAACTTTGTATAGTGAGGAATTTATGTAAAGGAATTGTAATAAATTTATTTGCAAGTTCAGGAATGTAAAGTGTAATAAATTAAGTTCTTGGTTCACTCTTGTATGCTTCCATTTCCGCATTTGTTGTTGCAAAAATTTAAATTTATAGTGGTTTTTAGTACTCTGATATTGAGCTTCCGCATACACGGGTTGTGTTATCATGGTTGTTACCGTTCCTTTCGGGTAGTGAAAGGTCATACTCGATTGGCGGGTCTGTTGGCGTGCCCGAACCGTACAAATTGGCGGATTCGGGGCGTGACAACCGCCATTGAAACCGTTAGTCATCCGGATGAGATGAGTGTAGAGGAATTAGTAGGTTCTTTGCAAACTTATGAGATGACTTTTCCTACTAATCAAAATTCTTCCAAGTCTTCTTCTAAGCTTACAGGTATTGCATTCAAATCAACAAAGGAAGAAGATGACGAATCGAGTTCCGACGATGAAATCTCTTTTGCCGATTTTGAAGAACAACTGGCGCGGATCACAAAGAAATTTCGCCGGAAATTTTGGAAGAATCGAACCGATGGATCTTCATCCACGAAATCATCTAAAGGATCATCGGGTTCTAAATCCTCTAAACTCAAAAGCATTGCAAAACCTTCTAAAGAAAAAGAAAAAGATGATTTCGAAGGGGAAATCCGATGTTATCGATGTAGAGGCTACGGCCATATTTCAACGGATTGTCCTTCTAAGAAATCATACAAAAAGAAGGCTTTGCAAGCAAATACTTGGGACGATTCTAGTTACGATGAATCGACCTCAAGTGAAGAGGAAAAAGAAAAATTGTTGCTTCTCATGCCTCTCAAATTCCCTCTTCTAATTTGTGTTTATCATCTTTAGTCACTGACTCTATTCCTTTGATTTTGCATGAAACATCAACATCCGGAGGAGAGTCATCAAGTGAGGGGGAGTCGGACGAAGAAGAACTCGTTGAGGCATACCAACAACTTCTTGCGGAATCAAAGAAGATGGCCAAACTTAACAAGAAGTTGAGGAAGCAACGACATGAAGTTCAAGACGAGAATCAAGCTTTAAAGTTCAAACTTCATGATCTCGAGGAGGAACATGGACGGTTATTGGATAACAATAAAATCCTCCAAGAAAAGCTAAACCAATCGGAGATGAATGCAAAATCATATATGGACAAGATTGGTTTTCTAGAAAAGCAGTTTGAGGAGATTCATGTCACCAACCAAGCTTTGACCAAGCAAGTTCATGAACTTAAATCCGACATACAAAGGTTTTCAACCGGTTCCAAGAAACTTAATTGTATGTCCGGATTAGGTCAAGCAAGCAAGGTTGGTTTGGGATTTAAAAAGAACCAAACTGTGAAGGCTTCAAGTTCCACAATAAATTGAAAGGAAGAACTTGTCACCTATGTGGACTTGAAGGACATTTGGTGAAGAATTGCCCGAAAAAGAGAAAGAAGAATTCTTCGGCAACTTCATCTACGGAGCGAACTCAACGGATTCAAAAGACACATCAAGTCAATGGAGTTCACTCAACCCACCAAAGGTCCGAGCCACAACATCAATCATTCAAGTGGATCATTGCAGGCAAAGACCTAAGGTGGACCAACAGTCAAAGCTACCAACCCCCGGGCACAACGAATCAAGACAACCCAAAATCCAGCGATTTTGGATTCGGAAAGGTGATATCTTTCCTTGTCTTAAGTTCTAAATAGCTTATGACTGTGTGTAATGCTTTGATTGGTTTTCCCTTCATATTTTTCTTAATCTTTGCATTACATGTTTTTCAATGCTCTTTGTTTTTATACTTTGTTTTTGAACAAAAGGGTTTTTATTGAACAAGTGCATTGAATAAAAAGGGCTTCACGTTCATTCACTCCAAATTAAATTTTTCTTGGATTATCAACTTGACTCCATATTCATAATTTTGAAGACACTTCATTTAAAGGAGTTGTTTAATTGAGCATTGGCTAAATTGACTTTAATTGCATCCTTTCACGCATTTAGAAATTTATTATGCTTTTGATATCATAATATTTCAATGTTGCAATGATCATTTATGTTAATTAATTCATCTTTTAAGTGATCAAAGTCAATTTCTCTCTCAATGATCTCTTGGTATAGTCATTATCATATTTGATTGCTTAGTCGAGTATGAATGCGAGATCAATTTTTGGTTGAATACCTTATATATTAAATAATTGATAGCCAATTGAGGGGGAGTCAATGAAATGTAAAATGCTCAAAAGATGTGGAAAGAGTTACATCCCAATGAGGAGTGTGAAAACTACCACCACATGGAGGAAAAGAAAAAGAAAAAGATACTCCATGAATGCAAAGCAAATTTTGTTTTCAAAAATGTTGATGAAATGCATAATGAAATACTTGACTCAGTCATATTTCATGGTTGGTATAAGGTGGGATTTTTGATATAAGATGCTCGAAGAGCCACTCCTTCAACAGATTGTCTAGATATATTATCTAACTTATCGGGGATTTCAAACATCTATTGATCTTTGTATTTCATTTTCTTTACCAAAATTGATGATTTGATAAAGGCATTACGCATAAGATCAAGTTAGATGTAATTGAAATTGTTCAACTTTAAGAGTTTTAATTTTCATAAATCTTCGTTTCATTTTTGAGTATTTTTGATAGATTTGGTATAATCTATTTCTTGTTGCATGAAACGATGACTTTTTGTTTAAAGTTGATGCGCTAAAGTGCTTACATACTCTTTCTGGTTTTTATTTTTCTAAATTATTCTAATGAAAGAAATTGGATTGAATGACATCTTATTAATTCATTGGTTAAAGCACTTATTTGTTTTCTTGATGGAATACAAATCGGTAATTCAAAGATTTCAAAATCTGGATTTGTTTCAAGAAACTATTTGATTTTTTGTTCTTGAGTACCGGTACGCAATCTGTGTTTTTGTTATATACCGGAACTGAGCTTTTATCTCTCTTTCTCTATGAACTAATGTTGTTAGTGATTTCCTTTTGTCTAGTATGTTCACTGTTTGACAATTTGTGACAAAAAGGGGGAGAAGAGAAATGAGGACGGAGATGAGATCATCAAGAGAGGACAAACGAAATGGAAAAATGGGGGAGAACGGAAAATGATGATCGTATCACAAAGGGGGAGAACATAGATGCTCAAGAACATGGAGAACATGGAGAACATGTTAGAGATGCTCAAGATAGGGGGAGACAAAGAAAAATTGAAAGAGCCGAAAAACAAAAGAACCAAAAGAAGACGAATCAAATGTAGGATTTTAATTTCTAACGACTAACGTTTGATTTTGTTTGGAGTTTTGTTTTGCAGGAATTACATCACTTTAAGACTCCAAGTCCTAAGTCATAGAGTATGTTCTAGGACTGTTTGGTTCAAATGTAATTTTGTATTTATTGGATCTTTCACGCAAAGAAAATCAATGTTTTGGTGATGACATTGAATTTCGATTTTTGGTTTAAGATGAGTGACTTGAGCGTTTTTATGTATTTTGGGTTTTGTCACGAAATTGCCAAAGGGGGAGATTGTTACGGCTTTTGGTGTTGGCATATTTCGTGAGTCAAGTCAGTGAGTTGAGTCGGAGTCTTAAAGGGATCAAATTGTCAATCAGCAATTGAAGACTTAGAGAAGATTCAACAAGAGCTCAAGTTGACACTCAGTATTTGAGTCTTGAAGATTGAAGTTGAAGAATTATGGATCATTACATCAATCTCAAGGAAAATGTATTCGGATTGATCAGGTACGTTTAACTAAATAATTTTGGTGATCCGAATACATTTTATAGTTTAGAAACACTTGGATAATTTTTCATTGCATAAAAATCAAAAACTGTTTTTTTTCAGGAATTCCGATCAGGATCAGAATTTCCGATCAGGATCGCCACGATCAGGATCAGAATTTCCGATCCGGATCCCGAACCTTGTTTTTTTCAGGAATTGCTGAAAAAGACGACGATCCGGATCGCCGTAAATCCGATCCGGATCGCCGTCCTGAAAATTTCAGATAAGGTAGTTTTTGATTCTTATCTCTTTCCAAAGGTTTCTAAACTATAAATAGACATTTAGGGTTTCTCAAAACGTGGGAGCTATACCGATCATTTTATAAAACACTTGAGAGCAACCCTAGAGGCTAGGTTTTTATCGTTCTTCTTTATAGCCTCTTTTAGGTCAATTCGATGGTTCTTTCAAGAACATATCTTTTGTCGAATTGATCTAATCTTTGCTTAGAGATTTCTCCCATGGATCTTCATTGATAATCTAAGCAAAGGATCACCATCGAAGCCAATATTCTTACCGGCTGAGTTTGCGTCGTGGATTCGACGTGGCACCGTGGATTCGGTGTGTTGAAGGCGTTTCGTGGATTCGAAACGTGTGCTCGTGGATTCGAGTGGCGTTCGTGGATTCGAACGTGTGCAGTGGACGTGCAAACGTTGGAGCGCAAGGTCCGAAGAAGTTGAAGGAGGGGTTAAATCCGTGGAGACGGTAATCACCTTGTTATTCTTCTTTTCTTAGTGGATTGTTATTGCATGGACATCCAACCGGTCAGCGCAAGGTCCGAAGAAGTTGAAGGAGGGGTCGAGTCCGTGGAGTCGGTAATCACCTTGTTATTCTTCAATTCTTAGTGGATTGTTATTGCGTGTTGGTCCCGTGGTTTTTCTCCTGGATTGGAGTTTCCACGTAAATCTCGGTGTGTTGATTTTTATTTTCCGCATTAATTTTTATTTTTGCACTGAGATTGGTTTTTATAATATTACACCTATTCACCCCCCTCTAGGTGTTTGATAGTACCTATTTAGATCCTTGTGGATCCTAAATAACTCTACATATTCTTCCAATGGTTTCTAACCTATAAATAGACCCTATGATTCATTTTTAGGGTTAAGGATTTTCATCGGCAAATAATAGAAAAATACAGCCGAAAGGAAAAGATCCACATATAGAGAAGAAAGGAAATAACTAGATTTAATTCTATGTTTCTTCATCTATATTGATTGATTTGATTCTAGGTTTTCATACTCAGATCTTGAGTAGAATCAAATCAATGAATACTTAGATGGTATTTCCGATCTATTTCTAATCTAAGTATTCGGCGGATCATCACCACCCAAAAACAACGATTACCCCAAATCGGCGCGTGGACTCGCGTGGCCTTGTGGATTCAAGGTGGAACCGCTCTCGAGGATTCGAAGCGAGGTACGTTCGTGGATTCGAAGCGTGCTACTGGGTGAAGACCGTGGATTCGGTCGGACGTCGTGGACTCGACGTTGGACGCTGTGGATTCAGCGTTGGGCGCGGATCGTGGATTCGAGAAGCGTCGTGGAACGAGCGGAGAAGATCTACTAGGAGCGTATGGTAAGAGGTTGAGTCGTCTGTGAGTACGTTATATCACCTTGTACGTGTGTTAATTCTAGTGGATTTCGCCGTGTTATCGGTCCCGTGGTTTTTTACTCCGGTTTGGAGTTTTTCCACGTAAAAATCTTGCGTGTTATTTTTATTTCCGCATTGGGTTTTATTGCGCAATGATTTTTTGAGTGTTTATTGTTTACACCTATTCACCCCCCTCTAGGTGTTTTTTCCCCTATTTAGATCCTTATTAGTACAACCCAACAAGTGGTATCAGAGCGGGAATAGGGTTGTAAACAATGGTTGAAGGTGGAAACATCAATCGACCCCCTTTCTTTGATGGAACAAATTATGCGTACTGGAAAGTGCGGATGAAAGCCTTTTTAATTTCCATCGACGAAAGGGTGTGGCAATCAATTGAATTAGGATGGTCTAATCCAACTGAAATTATTTCTGATGTTCGCACCTTAAAACCTAGGTCGAAATGGACCAAGGAAGAGATAGATTCATCTTCTTACAATGGCAAAGGAATTAATGCTCTATTTAATGCTTTGTCACAAACAGAGTTCTCTCGCGTCTCGGCATGTGAGACTGCGAAAGAAATCTGGGATGTTCTTCAAGTTACGCATGAGGGAACTAACCTTGTGAAGATTCAGAAACTGCAAATGCTTACGAGCAAGTTTGACTCTATCTCTATGGCAGAGAATGAATCTTTCACTGACTATTACACACGATTGCAAGACATCGTAAACTCATGTGCTAACTTGGGAGAGAAGATTCCAGAATTTAAAGTTGTAAGAAAAATTCTAAGAACTCTTCCTGAACGATTTCGCCCGAAGGTCGCAGCCATTGAAACAATTAAACACCCGGACGAAATGCGTGTAGAAGAATTAGTAGGTGCATTACAAACTTATGAAATGACATTTCCTACTAACTATTCTTCTGGAAAGGCATCCTCTTCTAAGTCTTCAGGTTACGCATTGAAATCAACTAAAGAAGAAGACGCGGATTCATCCTCCTCGGACGACGACGAGAACCTATCTATGGAGGACTTTGAGAAGCAGCTCGCTCTCTTGACAAGGAAGTTTCGCCGCAACTTTCGAAGGGGAAATTCAAGCAAAACTCCATCCTTCGGAAAGTCCAAGAAAGGCAAAGGTTCTTCAAGCTACAAGTCAAGAAAGCAAGAGAACTTCTCAAAGGATAAGAAAAGTTCAGAGGGACAATGTAGTGCTTCGGATTTCGAGGCTACGGGCAATCTCTTGGTTCTGATTGAACCGCGTTCCGACTAAGGGGTTCGGGGTGTAACTTTTATTTCTTTGTTTCTGGGCAGGCCTCTTGGTTCTGATTGAACCGCGTTCCGACTAAGGGGTTCGGGGTGTAACTTTTATTTCTTTGTTTCTGGGCAGGCCGTCGGGGCTCGCGGGTATTTTTAGACAGTAAAGCTCGCGAAACGGATTTCATCGGCGCGATCAGAACTGATTTCCGACCCAGAATCTCCCGGAATAAATTTCCCAAGTTTGTTGGCGCTCGGGCGTTTAGCACGCTCTTTTGAGGTAAATCAGACCCGGTTCGATTTCTCCTATTTGGGGATTTGGGTTTTCTTTTTCTTTCCCCCCCCCCGCTCCTTTTTGACCGACTGTTTAATTCTATTTAATTTCGTGTAGGATACTTAGGTTATTTTCCACTCTTCTTATCCCGTACGTTAGTTCCCCTTTTGAGTGCGAGCGAGGAAACCCCTTTTGTTCTCGAACCTCGGCCTTTTTGCAAGACGGTGTGAAGATCCGTGGAGCGCGACGAGGAGAAGGAAGGGACCATCGTTCTTCCCACGAAACCCGGTGTCACGCCCCGGGGGTTTGTTTTAGCGGAAACGATGCACAATGGAAGCTTTAGCAGCGTACATTTTTTTTTTTTTTGAATAAAACCCTACTTCCCCGGCGCGTGCCCAGACCCGCCGCATATACAGATTCACTCAAAACCGGCAGAGTCTCCTCTGTATATGCACGGCGTCGCGGCTATAACCTCATACAAATACAAGTAATCACTTTCCATTTAATCACAACAGATGCCCGTGGCCAATCAAGTTGAAAGGATAAACCATAGTTTTGAAATCATGCCCATACGGCCTCAGGTTTCGAATTTAGATTAGAAAACGGCATAAATCCACAAGGTTTGGAAAACGGGTCCACACGACCCTAGATTTTCTTGAAAACGGTTTTCGAAATCCTTTTTCTCCTATCTTCTAGTTGGTTTGGTTAGAAAATGGCCGAACGAGAACAATAAAGAATGCAGCAGTGCATATCTAGAACCAAAAAGGAATCAACATCCCACGCGACCCCACAAGGGTATCGAGAACCACACAGTAACCTACAACAGTAAATGCAAGGCAAGGGAAGTAAAGATAACAACAGACTAGGGCTCCTACGCCCCAAATTGCTCCCACCTCGGCCTCTCCGTCGCCTACCTCTCACCCCCCGAAGTACCTGTCACAGAGGGGATAGTCAGTGACACTATCATGATAAAGCACTAAAGCAGTAAAATGATACCAAGCCTCAAAGTAAGACTAGCTGGAACAACCGCTCTACTCGTAACGGTAACTCGCAACCACCTGTACCACCTGTACACCTGTAACACCAGCACCCCGGTAACACCTTAACACCTGACCGCGTCGGGTATCTATCCCGCGGTCGAACACCTGACCTCATCGGATCCAATCCCGACAGGTCTCACCGCTCACACCTTTGTGCCTCAACCCCACACCTACGGGGGCCCCCACTACGTCACCTCGTGGGTAAACACGGTCGAGACCGTCTTTCCGGAAAAGAGCACCCTTTGCGGTGGCCAAACCGCGGATGCGCGTGTCGCACGCGAGCATAGTAACAAAATACGGGGTAATATAGTAAATCATGGAAGCCATCAGTGTTAGTACAGGTTAGCATATAATTAAAATCCTTCCCGGAACACTAATGTTACTAAGCCTTGGAAGAAAAACCCACTTGTTGTCGCGCTCTTGACCGATGTTAGGTTCTCTCGCGTCTCGGGTGCCCGCCCGGACCTACACGAATCTGTCATATAGGAGTCAGAAATTTAAGACATTGTCAGATTAACGACTAAACGCCCGGCGCCCCCTCACCTTGCGCACAAAACGCACACGTATGCGTCTGGCCCCACACGGTTGGGCGGTCGTACTAACTGCGCGCGGCGCCGTCCGCATGCGGTGACGCCCGCATGCGGCGTTGTCCGCATGCGGTCCCGCATGCGGTAGCGCCCGCAAGCAGCGGCGCCCGCATGCGGCAGCCCGCATGCGGTGCTGCCCGCACCCGCATGCGGAGGAGCCCGCAAGCGGCAGCCCGCATGCGTGCCGCCCGCACCCGCATGCGGAGGCGCCCGCAAGCGGCGGCGCCCGCATGCGGCGCCCGCATGCAGTGCCGCCCGCACCCGCATGCGGGGCGTCCGCAAGCGGCGGCGCCCGCATGCGCGCTCCGGTAATGGTGGCGACTCCCCTCCCTTTTTCCTAAGAGAACCAAGAAACGACCAAATCAAGAACCCTAAGCCATGCTTACCTGGGTTTCGTTGACTAGGGTTGATCTAGGGGATGATCGTCCTGTTCTTGGGTGAGGGTATGCCGGCGATCCTCCTTCTCCTCACCCGCTCCGCCTTGCTTCTCCTCTCGATCAATTGGGGAAAGGTACGCTCGGTTGGGAAACTGAAAGTTTGGGGAAATTGGGTTGCGTACGACTAAAAGGTGAGGGGGGTTTTAAGGGAGTTGCCGGTAGTTGGGGAAAGTGGTGGGAAGTTGGGGCGGTTAGTGGAGGGTTGTGGGGAAGTGGTGGGGAGTTGGGCGGTTAGTGGAGGGTTGTGGGGAAGTGGTGGGAAGTTGGGGGCGGTTCGTGGGGAGTTGCACGACAGGGAAAAAAAAAACGCGGGATTGATTAAAACAGGTGCGAACCGGGGTCCGGCCCGCCTCAAACCGTGCTGGTTGCCTGAATCGTTAGCCAACTTCCGGAATTTATTCTGGAAGCACCCGACGTCGGAATTCAAACCGATTGCACCGCCATTCTCCGTTTCGCGAGCTTTATTAACTAAATATACCCGCGAGTCCCGACGGTCTGACCGGGAACAAGAAATTATGGATCACCCTCCGAGTCTAATTGGAAATAAATAAAACCAAAGGTGGACCCAAGTAATTATTTTAAACCAGCGGTTACTACACCCGGCAAGCGAACGTGGGACGATCCTCTCCTCTTCCTCCCGCTTCTTCGGCAAATCGGAAGCACGAAGTTCGGTGAGTTTTATTTATTTTTCTAGGGTTTCCTTCGGATCGTCGTACGGGGAAGGCGGGATGATCCGGCCGGCCGCACCACCGTCGTCGCGAGGCGCCCGTGCGCGCAGGCTAGGGCACCCGGGCGTGCGGGTCGGGCACCCGCGCGGGCCCGGGCGCCGCGCGGGGGCCGCCCGTGCGTGCGGGCTGGGCGCCCGCACGGAGCCTGGGCGCCGCGCGGGGGCCGCCCGTGCGTGCGGGTTGGGCGCCCGCGCGGAGCCCGGGCGCCGCGCGGGGCCGCCCGTGCGTGGGGGCTGGGCGCCCGCGCGGGGCCCGGGCGCCGCGCGGGCCGCCCGTGCGTGCGGGCTGGGCGCCTGCGCGGGGCCCGGGCGCCGCGCGGGGCCTCCGTGCGTGCGGGCTGGGCGCCCGCGCGGGGCCCGGCGCCGCGCGGGGCCGCCCGTGCGTGCGGGCTGGGCGCCCGCGCGGGGCCCGGGCGCCGCGCGGGGCCGCCCGTGCGCGCGGGCTGGGCGCCCGCGCGGGGCCCGGGCGCCGCGCGGGGCCCGCCCGTGCGTGCGGGCTGGGCGCCCGCGCGGGGCCCGGGCGCCGCGCGGGGCCGCCCGTGCGTGCGGGCTGGGCGCCCGCGCGGAGCCTGGGCGCCGCGTGGGCCGCCCGTGCGTGCGGGCTGGGCACCCGCGCGGGCCCAGGCGCCGAGCGGGGCCGCCGCTGTCAGGGAGCCGTGCGGGCCTCACACCGCACGGGGCCTGATACGCTTGCGGCCACGCGGCAGCACGGATACCGCTGCCCCGGGTTCCGACTCGGTCACCGCCGCCGCCGTCGGACCCGAGAGCCCCGTCCCACGGCGGGATCCGGTTATGTGAGTTTTGTTTCCTCGTGGTTATTTTGGTTAGTCGCTGACTCTCTTCCATGGGTTTCTTTTGTAGTCCGGGGAGCGTGCCGAGACGCGGAGGAGTCGAGCATTAATCGCCACAAGCGACAGGTGGGTTATTAGTATTCTCAAGTCTTAGCGTTTAATTCCATCATGTTGGGCGGGGTAAACCTTACGTGTACTTGGGGTAAACGTAGTAGGGAGGCATCTATCATTCGTCATGGCTTTGCGGTTCTTTCGACTAGATACACATATGGTTTCATGTAGCTCGCTTGCATGGATAGGTGTATGTTGTGAATATATATGTATATAAATACTGTTTCATATATGGTTCTCGAGCATGAATATGTATAGGTTGTTTCATACGGTTCTTATACATTGATATATATATATGGTTCATGGTTACTATGCTCGGCTGCAACACGCGCACCCGCGGTTTGGCCACCGCAAAGGGTGTGCTTTTCTGGAAAAGTGGTCGGCGACCCGTGTGTACCCACAGGACGGAGTGGGGCCTCTTTAGTTGTGGGGCTTGGATGCGCCAAGGTGTGAGCGGTGCGACCCATTCGGTTTAGTTGTCCGACTTGGGCGCGGTGCGATCCGTCGGTTTAGTTGTCCGACGGGATCGTGTATTGCAGGTTTACAGGTGTTTGATTTTACTTTTCCCTTGCGAGGGTGGTTGCTCCGGATAGACTACGGTTTGACGTTTTCTTACCTGCTTTACTTTATCACTTTTGTTTAGTCGCTGACTTCCCACTTTGCGACAGGGTCCTACAGGGGGGAGAGTTAGGCGACGGTGAGGCCGCGGCTAGCGATTCTGGTTCCCGGGAGACCGGAACAGTACTTTACCTTTTACTTTCGCATTCCATTTATTATTTGTAGACTGTGGATGGTTCTCGATACCTCGTGGGGTCGGTGTGGATGTCGGTACGGTGACAAATGAATTGTTTAGTTTTCTTTACATCTCTGCGGGCCGCTTTGGAAAATAAAATAGCAAATAAAAGAACAGATTGCGAAAACTATTATTTCAAAAACTCGGGTGCCGTGTGGGCACCGTTTTCAAAACCGTGTGGATTTATGATTTTGTGAAAATGGTTTTCAAAACCTAAGTGTCGTGTGGGCACTGCTTTCCAAACCCCTGGGTTTATGTTGCTTTCGAAAAAGGGTTTTCAAAATATGGGTGCCGGGTGGGCGCCGTTTTAACAACTGTGTTTTATCCTTTCAAACTAATCGGCCGTGAGTTTGTTCAGTATTTTGTGAATGGTTGTATGCATTGGGTTGTTGTGATTGAATATTTACTCGTTATTGAACATTGTACAAACCGCGACGCCGTGCATATACAGGGGAGACTCTGTCCGTTTGTGTTACGGAATTTGAGTTGGCGCATTTCGTGATTGTATTAAGTCTTGAAGATTGAAGATGAAGAAACTTTGGATCGTATACCTCAATCTCAAGAAAGAAGAATTCAAAAGGATCAGGTACGTTTAACTAAAGAATTTTGATGATCCGAATACTTCTTATAGTGTAGAAACACCTGGAAGAGGTTTTAATTGCTTAATCATCAAAAACTGAACATGGGACATGTTCAGGATCCGGATCGTGGCTTGCAATCCGGATCCCGAAGGGTGTTCGTTCATACACTGGTTCAATCCGGATCGCAGCATTCCATGATCCGGATCCCGAACATAGTTTTACCTATTTGCTTGAACGATCCGGATCAGGAATTGCAATCCGGATCCCGAACATTGTGTTTTGGTAAAACTGTATGAACGATCCGGATCGTGGACTACGATCCGGATCCCGAACAGGAATTTTCTGGAAACCGTCTTTTGTGCTTCTGCAATCCGGATCGCCAAATCCAATCCGGATCGCCGTCGGTAAAACTTTCCAGAAAAGTTTGTTTTTGATCCGTATATTCTTCCAATGGTTTCTAACCTATAAATAGACCCTATGGTCATTTTTCTAGGGCAATCCAAATAGAGCCGTCATTTCAAATATCATTTTATACGGCCTTAGATCCACATATAGAGAAGAAAGGAAATCAATAGATCTATTCTATGTTTCTTCATCTATATTGATTGATTTGATTCTAGGTTTTCCATACTCACATTTTGAGTAGAATCAAATCAATGAATACTTAGATGGTATTTCCGATCTATCTTTAATCTAAGTATTCGGCGGATCATCACCACCCAAACAAACAACGATTTACCCCAAAATCGGCGCGTGGACTCGCGTGGCCTTGTGGATTCAAGGTGCAACCGCTCTCGTGGATTCGGAGCGAGGTACGTTCGTGGATTCGAAGCGTGCCATTGGGTGAAGACCGTGGATTCGGTTGGACGTCGTGGACTCGACGTTGGACGCTGTGGATTCAGCGTTGGGCGCGGATCGTGGATTCGAGAAGCGTCGTGGAGCGAGCGGGAAGATCTACTAGGAGCGTATGAAAAAGGTTGAGTCGTCTGTGAGTACGTTATATCACCTTGTACGTGTGTTAATTCTAGTGGATTTCGCCGTGTTATCGGTCCCGTGGTTTTTTACTCCGGTTTGGAGTTTTTCCACGTAAAAATCTTGCGTGTTCTTTTATTTTTCCGCATTGGGTTTATTGCGCAATGATTTTTTGAGTGTTTATTGTTTACACCTATTCACCCCCCTCTAGGTGTTTTTTCCCCTATTTAGATCCTTATTAACCTAAACCCAACAAGTGGTATCAGAGCGGGAATAGGGTTGTAAACAATGGTTGAAGGTGGAAACATCAATCGACCCCCTTTCTTTGATGGAACAAATTATGCGTACTGGAAAGTACGGATGAAAGCCTTTTTAATTTCCATCGACGAAAGGGTGTGGCAATCAATTGAATTAGGATGGTCTAATCCAACTGAAATTTTAGATGATGTTCGCACCTTAAAACCTAGGTCGAAATGGACCAAGGAAGAGATAGACTTATCTTCTTACAATGGCAAAGGGATTAATGCTCTATTTAATGCTTTGTCACAAACTGAGTTCTCTCGCGTCTCGGCATGTGAGACTGCGAAAGAAATCTGGGATGTTCTTCAAGTTACGCATGAGGGAACTAACCTAGTGAAGATTCAGAAACTGCAAATGCTTACGAGCAAGTTTGACTCTATCTCTATGGCAGAGAATGAATCCTTCACTGACTATTACACACGATTGCAAGACATCGTAAACTCATGTGCTAACTTGGGAGAGAAGATTCCAGAATTTAAAGTTGTAAGAAAAATTCTAAGAACTCTTCCTGAACGATTTCGCCCGAAGGTCGCAGCCATTGAAACAATTAAACACCCGGACGAAATGCGTGTAGAAGAATTAGTAGGTGCTTTACAAACTTATGAAATGACTTTTCCTACTAACTATTCTTCTGGAAAGGCATCCTCTTCTAAGTCTTCAGGTTACGCATTGAAATCAACTAAAGAAGAAGACGCGGATTCATCCTCCTCGGACGACGACGAGAACCTTTCTATGGAGGACTTTGAGAAGCAGCTCGCTCTCTTGACAAGGAAGTTTCGCCGCAACTTTCGAAGGGGAAATTCAAGCAAAACTCCATCCTTCGGAAAGTCGAAGAAAGGCAAGGGTTCTTCAACTTACAAGTCAAGAAAGCAAGAGAACTTCTCAAAGGATAAGAAAAGTTCTGAGGGACAAGTTCAGTGCTTCAAATGTCGAGGCTACGGCCACATTGCAACGGAATGTCCCAACAAGAATCCGGCAAAGAAGAAAGCGATGCAAGTCGTTACTTGGGATGACAACTCCACGTCAAATGAGTCATCCTCAAGTGATGAAGAAGACAACGCGACAGCTTTCCACGCGTCCACTACATCTTCACCCTTCATGTGCTTAATGGCAAGTACATCCGACTCATTGTCCAACTCCACTGTTGAAAAGATTGCAACGGACGATGAATCAGATGATTCGGAAGGTGAAGATTTTGTTTTAGCCTACCATAAGCTTTTGAGGGATTCAAAGAAACTGGCTAAGCAAAACAAGGGGTTGAAAGAGAGATTGCAGGATCTTGAAGAAGAAGTAAAAAGGGTAACCTCTCTCTCAACCGATCTTGAAGTGGAAAGGGACAATCTGATTAAGACAAATGTTTCCCTTCAAGAGTCCAATGAGCAACTCGAGAAGAATTATATGGATATGGTGAACAAAGCGAATTACTTCTTGAAGCTCAACGGCGAGGCTCGACAGGAAAAATTGGAAATGACGGAGACCATACGCCAACTGAAGGATGACTTAAAGAGATTTTCTTCTGGAAGGAGTAAGTTGGACAGACTTCTTGGTCTGGTCAAAGAAATAAGTTCGGCCTCGGATACACTCAAACTGGAGACATTCCAAGTTCGAGTGGTACAGTATTTGTGCCTCAGTCGGTATCTCCTCCTCCGACACCGGAATTCACGACAAGCAACGACAACAAGCCTACTACATCCTCCTCGGGATCGACAAGAACCAAGGTATGTTTTCGTTGTGGCATTTCAGGGCACATAAGAAGAAATTGCAAGACGGAAGCCAAACGCACACCTCAAGCACCTCTTGCAATGACTACCAAAAAGGCTATTCCTCGAAAATCAACTGCAATTCATTCAAAGGAAAAGAGCCTTGGTAGTACACCGCTCAAGACGACATCATCAAGGAGCAGCAATTCTTCAAGCAAGACGCTCTCACCTAGGAAATCAACTTCACGATCATTACCGACGCATTCCAAAAAGGTTTGGGTGCGCAAAGGTGAAATTTTTCCCTGTCTTGCTACCAATGTTTCTTTGCATGCATATGATAGTTCGTCTTGGTACCTGGATAGCGGGTGTTCCCGTCATATGACCGGCGATAAAAACTGTTTTCAAACTTTTGAGAAAAACTCCGGAGGACTTGTTGTTTTCGGAGATGGTCGGTCTTCCAAAATTGTTGGAAAGGGAACGGTAGCTATTCCAGATGGCCCGGTTCTAGATAATGTGTTATTTGTTCATGGCCTTAAGACTAACCTCATAAGCATAAGTCAACTGTGTGATAGTGGTTATTCAGTTAATTTTTCATCTGATAAATGCACTGTAACTGACATGAACCATGCTTTCTTTTTAAAGGGGGTTAGATCAGAAAACAATTGTTATGTAGTTCCTACTAAGATTTCTGAAAAATGTAACCTAGCATCTTTGAAAAATGAAACACTTTGGCATGAAAGGCTAGGTCACATAAACTTTAAGGAACTTGCTAGAATTTCGAATAAAGATGTGGTCAAGGGGGTTCCGAAACTTTCTTTTGAACAAAACCTTGTGTGTGGCGGTTGCCAAAAGGGAAAACAGTCTAGGACTGCACACAAGAACTTGAACCACATAGGTACAAAACGGCCATTGGAACTTTTGCATATGGACTTAATGGGGCCAACTCGTCAACCATCTCTGGGAGGTAAATGGTATATTTTCTTGTTGGTTGATGATTTTTCTAGATATACTTGGGTAGCTTTCTTAAAAGAAAAAGCTGATACCTTTGATTCTTTTCTCGAAATCTGCAATCGTATTATGATAGAAAAGAATGATAGGATTACTCGAGTTAGGAGTGATAGAGGTGGGGAATTCATAAATTCCAAATTCATTGATTTTTGCACTTCTAATGGCATTAAACATGAATTCTCCGCACCTTACACACCTCAACAAAATGGTGTAGTCGAGCGCAAAAACAGGGTCGTACAGGAAATGGCACGTGTTATGCTTCACAGCCGGAACTTACCTTTTTATTTTTGGGCTGAAGCGGTGAACACTGCTGTTTATGTTATCAATCGCGTGTATTTGCGCCCGGGGACATTGAATACACCATATGAACTTTGGTTTTGTAGAAAACCTAACATCAAATATTTTCGTATCTTTGGGAGTCGGTGTTTTATTTTACGTGATCGCGAAAATCTTGGAAAATTTGACTCTCGAAGTGACGAAGGGATTTTCTTAGGTTATTCTACAAACAGCAGAGCATATCGAGTTTTTAACTTAGAATCTAAGACGATCGTAGAATCGATAAATGTTAAGGTAGATGAAGCTTTTCATTTTGAATCTGAAAAATCTACCCTCGATATCTCTCTTGATGATGATACACCTGCTAATGCATCTTCTTCTAACAATTCTTTCGATAATAATGTTGATGCATCTAACGGTTCTTCAAGCTTATCTGATGTGCAGGAATCATCTCGTGTACCTCCGCCTACTCCTCTACCTCAAACGTTACGCATCTCCAAGGATCACCCTGAATCGAACATAATTGGAGATCCACAAGAAGGAGTTAGAACACGGAGACAATTGGTTTGCGGATTTGCATGCTATGTATCTCAAATCGAACCAAGGAATGTTGATGAAGCTCTCCAAGATGACTACTGGATTAAAGCAATGCAGGAAGAGCTCCATCAATTCGAGCGAAACAAAGTCTGGGAATTAACGAAGCCTCCGAAGCAACACAATGTGATAGGTACCAAATGGATCTTCAAGAACAAGAAAAACGAAGAAGGTACTATCATCAGGAACAAAGCAAGGTTAGTTGCTCAAGGCTATTCTCAAGTAGAAGGTATAGACTTTGATGAAACTTTCGCCCCTGTAGCTAGACTCGAGTCCATTCGTATATTGTTTGCGATCGCTTGTCATTTTAAAATCAAATTATTTCAAATGGACGTTAAGAGCGCCTTTTTAAATGGATTTTTAAATGAGGAAGTTTATGTAGCTCAACCGAAAGGTTTTGTGGATCATAAACTACCTAACCATGTTTTTCGTCTGAAAAAGGCTCTTTACGGTCTGAAACAAGCACCGCGAGCATGGTACGAAAGGTTGACAAAGCACCTTTTGGAAAAGGGCTACACTCGAGGGGGAGCTGACAGGACTCTCTTTGTGAAGCATTATCAAAACAATTTCATAGTTGCTCAAATCTATGTCGATGACATTGTTTTTGGAGCAACGAGAGATAATGATGCTTCTAAATTCGCGGAGACCATGGAAAGCGAATTTGAGATGTCCATGATGGGCGAATTGAATTATTTTCTTGGATTACAAGTTAAACAAAACGATGAAGGAATTCACTTGTGTCAATCCAAGTATGCACTGGAGTTGGTCAAAAAGTTTGATCTTGAAAATTCTAAGGATTTTCCGACTCCAATGGGAACTAGCCATAAGGGACTTGGAAGTGAATCACAAAGTGAGAATGTAGACGAGAAACTGTACCGCAGTATGATTGGAAGTCTACTATATCTCACGGCTAGTCGCCCGGATATATCCTTCAGTGTTGGGATTTGTGCGAGATATCAATCAGCACCGAAGGAGGTTCACCTGAAAGCGGTGAAACGGATCATCCGATATCAAAGGTACAATCAATTTCGGAATTTGGTATCCTATGGGAACGACTTTGGATATTGTTGGATACTCAGATGCCGATTGGGCTGGATCGGTGGATGACCGGAAAAGCACGAGTGGTGCATGCTTCTATCTTGGCCACTGCCTTGTTGCATGGCACAGTAAAAAGCAGAACTGCATAGCACTCTCGACTGCCGAAGCGGAGTACATTTCTGCAGGAAGTTGTTCAACCCAATTGATTTGGATGAAAAGCGTGTTGAGCGATTTCCGGATTTCAACATCTTCGGTAACCATTTTATGTGACAACACTAGTGCTATTAACATTTCTAAAAACCCTGTGTTGCACTCTAGAACAAAACATATTGAACTTAGATATCATTTTCTTAGAGAGCTAGTTGAATCAAACATTCTTCAACTGTCATATATTTCAACTGAGGATCAATTAGCCGACATCTTAACAAAACCTTTGGATCAAAAACGTTTTATTCACTTGCGTAAAGCAATTGGCATGCTTTCCTTGAAATAAACTCTTTTGAAACCTTTGCTTAGATTAGGTTTTGTTTTTGTTTTGTTTTGTTTTGTTCTTTATCTATGTTCTGTACATAGCACACTAATTGAGCATAAATCATAATTGACTTTAATTGCATCCTTTTATGCATTTAGAAATTTATTATGCTTTTGATGTCATAATATTTCAATGTTGCAATGATCATTTACGTTAATTAAATCATCTTTTAAGTGATCAAAGTCAATTTCTCTCTCAATGATCTCTTGGTATAGTCATTATCATATTTGATTGCTTAGTCGAGTATGAATTCGAGATCAATGGTTTGGTTGAATACCTTATATATTAAATAATTGATAGCCAATTGAGGGGGAGTCAATGAAATATAAAATGCTCAAAAGATGTGGAAAGAGTTACATCCCAATGAGGAGTGTGAAAACTACCACCACATGGAGAAAATGAAAGAAAAAGATACTCCATGAATGAAAAGCAAATTTTGTTTTGAAAATTGTTGATGAAATTCATATTGAAATACTTGACTCAGTCATATTTCATGGTTGGTATAAGGTGGGATTTTTAGTAAAAGATGCTCAAAGAGCCACTCCTTCAACAGATTGTCTAGATATATTATCTAACTTATCTGGGATTTCAAACATCTATTGATCTTGGTATTTCATTTTCTTTACCAAAATTGATGATTTGATAAAGGCATTACACATAAGATCAGGATAGATGTAATTGAAGTTGTTCAACTTTAAGTGTTTTAACTCTCGTAAATTCTCGTTTCATTTTTGGATGTTTTTGATAGATTTTTCATAATCTATTTCTTGTTGTATGAAACGATGTCGTTTGTTTAAAGTTGACATGGTAAAGTGCTTACATACTTTTTCTGGATTTTATGAGTTTTTCTAAATTTTTCTGAAGAAAAAGTTGTAGCCGATCCGGATCGGGGCAAGTGATCCGGATCCCGAACGCAGGATTTCTCCTGCGGGTGGCCGATCCGGATCACATTCTCGAGCCGATCCGGATCACGGCTAGGGTTCTTATAAAAACATAGAGATTTTCATTTCTTTTACCCTAATCTCTGGTTTTCAAGCCTCTAGAGTTTCTCTCTCTAGATCTCTTGCTTCTTGGAGCTTCAAAACTCAAGGTTCTTCGGATTCAAGTAAGTTTTATTGATCAAAACTCGGTTTTTACAGTTTTTCATCAAACGTGAGTTGAAAAATTGGAACTTTTTCGTTTGTGAATGGTTTTTGATCAAATTTCTTTTGAAATAAGAACTCTGGGTCAATTAGTTTTGCTTTTATGCTGGGTTTTTCAAGATAAACGAGTTTTTAGGCTTCGATTTCTAAAAATTCTGGTTTAGGGCATAAAAGAGGAATTTTTGAAAATCATGGAATTGATCTATTTTTAAAATTCTTTTTGGAAAACTAATTTGATTCTTGGCTTCTCTACATGATTATGATTGTCTAGGTACAATGTTTTCAAATTTTTCAAAATTGACGATTTTTCATATGTTCTTGAGTTGGTTTTCACAGGACACTTTCTCAAACTCAAAGCACTAGATCAATGGCATTCTCCTGGTTAATCCTGTTACTGGTCACAATGATGCCCGGAAGTTCATCTGTTAAGGAAGAACCAGACGTCTCAACTCGAGACAAACCGAACGAAGCTAATGAGGACAGCTCGGATTACAATGAGGAAGAATGGGACGAATTCTTCAAGGATGTTCAGCGAAAAATTGATGAGGAGGACAGGGAATTCACCAAAGGAAAGAGACTAATGAAATCTGCCTCCACGACCAGACAATATACAAGAAGAAGAAATGTCCAAAGAAGTACAAGTCAGCATAGTGGGCCTCTCACCAGAGCACGCTCACTCTCTGGAATTCTGCAAACTGAATCTCCATGGACTGCAGGACCAGATGCACCATCTGCATCTACACAGCGTCCATCGCACTCAAAGACACGGACAACTGAGACAGAGATCTTGGAATCGATCTGTCAGGAACAACATAGACTCTCAGCTACGCAAGAGAGAATATCGAAAGAGCTTCAGCAGATTTCCTCTGAACACAAGAAGATCAAGAAAAAGTACTCAAATTTTAAGAATTTGCTTAAAGAGATTTTGAGCAAGCTGAGTTGTACTAGTTCAGATTCTTCAGACTGAACAGCACCTTCTGATCACTTTGTCTACTTCCGTTCTTAGTTTTCAGGACTTAGTTTTTATTCTTACTTTTACCTTTAGTTCTCAGTTTGTGCACATTATTAGAACTTTATTTTTTTTACTCTCCTTACATATTGTAGCTCTTGCTACGTTTTGGCTTTGTTTTGTGACAAAAAGGGGGAGAGAGTTTGAGAGAGAGAGAGTTAGAGTTTGCAAAGAACTTTGAACAATGGTTGTGAATATCAATGACTAAGTAAGGTAAGTATGACCTCAACTCAACTTTGTTTTTTTTTCCTTGTGATTAGTGACATGCTTCTATACTAACTATTCGACTAACTATTTGGGCATGTAATATGACTAACAAGTTGATGTTGGACTAACATACTTTGACATTTGGTTTTTGACTGCTTAGAAGATATGTTGGTTTTAACTATGATTCTCTTTTGCATATCTGAATTTTCAAATGTCATGATGAGAGAAACTCTATCTCTGTAGTTGTTTTTGAATGTTTCAATTCTTGAGGGGAGACTCTGTCCGTTTGTGTTACGGAATTTGAGTTGGCGCATTTCGTGATTGTATTAAGTCTTGAAGATTGAAGATGAAGAAACTTTGGATCGTATACCTCAATCTCAAGAAAGAAGAATTCAAAAGGATCAGGTACGTTTAACTAAAGAATTTTGATGATCCGAATACTTCTTATAGTGTAGAAACACCTGGAAGAGGTTTTAATTGCTTAATCATCAAAAACTGAACATGGGACATGTTCAGGATCCGGATCGTGGCTTGCAATCCGGATCCCGAAGGGTGTTCGTTCATACACTGGTTCAATCCGGATCGCAGCATTCCATGATCCGGATCCCGAACATAAGTTTTACCTATTTGCTTGAACGATCCGGATCATGAATTGCAATCCGGATCCCGAACATTGTGTTTTGGTAAAACTGTATGAACGATCCGGATCGTGGACTACGATCCGGATCCCGAACATTGAATTTTCTGGAAACCGTCTTTTGTGCTTCCGCAATCCGGATCGCCAAATCCAATCCGGATCGCCGTCGGTAAAACTTTCCAGAAAAGTTTGTTTTTGATCCGTATATTCTTCCAATGGTTTCTAACCTATAAATAGCCCTATGGTCATTTTTCTAGGGCATCCAAATAGAGCCGTCATTTTCAAATATCATTTTATACGGCCTTAGATCCACATATAGAGAAGAACGGAAATCATTAGATCTATTCAATGGTTCTTCATCTATATTGATTGATTTGATTCTAGGTTTTCCATACTCACATTTTGAGTAGAATCAAATCAATGAATACTTAGATGGTATTTCCGATTTATCTTTGATCTAAGTATTCGGCGAATCATCACCACCCAAACTAAACAACGATTTACCCCAAAATCGGCGCGTGGACTCGCGTGGCCTTGTGGATTCAAGGTGCAACCGCTCTCGTGGATTCGGAGCGAGGTACGTTCGTGGATTCGAAGCGTGCCATTGGGTGAAGACCGTGGATTCGGTTGGACGTCGTGGACTCGACGTTGGACGCTGTGGATTCAGCGTTGGGCGCGGATCGTGGATTCGAGAAGCGTCGTGGAGCGAGCGAGAAGATCTACTAGGAGCGTATGAAAAGGTTGAGTCGTCTGTGAGTACGGTACATCACCTTGTACGTGTGTTAATTCTAGTGGATTTCGCCGTGTTATCGGTCCCGTGGTTTTTTACTCCGGTTTGGAGTTTTTCCACGTAAAAATCTTGGGTGTTCTTTTATTTTTCCGCATTGGGTTTATTTGCGCAATGATTTTTTGAGTGTTTATTGTTTACACCTATTCACCCCCCTCTAGGTGTTTTTTCTCCTATTTAGATCCTTATTAACCTAAACCCAACAGTTGTAGAGTGATCCTTGTATGCGGCGGATCTGGGCACGCACCGGGGAAGAAAGTTTTCAAAAAAAAAATATAAATACATTCCTTTGGTAATCCGTTTCCGCTAAATTAATCCCCCGGGGCGTGACAGATTAAGATGGTATCAGAGACTAAATTTTTCAATCGCAACAATTGGTGCCGACGTCCATAGGAATGCCACACTTAACTACAAAGGAATGGAATGAATAGGTTAAAGTAGGATATGACGCGAGTGATCGAGGGGGGGGGAAATGAGTCCGAGTCCTCTTCCCTCGAAAGGGGGTTCGTTGTTTGTTAAGGGAGTCCAGAGCTGACTTATGTTTTTGTGCACAGTAATGGCCCGTACTAGATCGTCGGCTGGGGACGCCGAGGCGGACGCGACGACGTCGACGGCCGCGGAGAACCAGCTCCTGCGGCAGCAATTGCGGGAGATGGCGGGGCAACTGGCCACTCTCACCGACCACGTGCGTCAATTGACGCAACAGCAGCAGGCCGCGGCAGTGACGGCCGCCCCGGTCCCTCCGCAGGGGCCGCCAGCACCGGCCGCGGCACCACCGCCAGCACCGGCCGCGGCACCACCGACCGTGCCGCCGCCGGCAGCGACTACGGGACCGGCGTCGGGGACAACCAGCAGGGTTACTCTTGAGGAGACGGTAGTCACACCTACCCCTACCGTGGCTGCCGCCGCCACGGGGGAGGGGTCAGTTCCGCTGACTGAGCAGGACCGCGTGCGGGCCAACCTGGCCGACTTTATGAAGTACGACCCACCCATGTTCGACGGGGAGACGACTGATCCGTGGGTCGTCGAGAAGTGGGTGGGGTCTCTGGAAAAATTATTTGAGGACTTACTCATGGAGGACAACGAGCGGGTTCCCCTGGCGATCCACTTCCTGGAGGGGAACGCCCGCTTATGGTGGAAGACGATACGCCCTGATCCCACAAAGGGCACTGCCGCACTCCCGTCATGGACCGTGTTCAAGCAGGAGCTATTTGGGGCCTTTTTCACAAGCAGCGTTAAGAAGAAGCTGGAGGATGACCTGAACCACATCCAACAGGGGAGTAAGAGGGTGATGGCCTATCAGCGCGAATTTGTACGACTGGCCAACTGCGTTCCTTTCGTGATCAGGGACGAGTCCCATAAGGCGCAGCTCTTCGTGGATGGATTGCGGAGTGACATCTTCCAAGTGGTGCAAGCAGCCGATTTGCACACGTTTCAGAAAGTGGTCGACAGGGCCACGGTGGTGGAGCGCGGGTTCGCCGTTACTCGCGCCAGGAAGGAGGGCCCAGCGCACCATGAGGAAAGGAAGCGACCGCAGCAATATTCCGGAGGAGGCTCTTCTAGCGGTAGCCGACCCCCCAAGCGGTGGAGACCACAGTCGGGATCTCGGAGCGCACCGGTAGGAGGACCGAGGATAGGAGGACAGGCAGCTACAACCAGGCGGGAGAGTTTTCTCAATGACCCGCCAAGAGACTGTTCCGCCGGAAGACGCACTTGCAGGTATTACTTCCGTCTCAAATTCCCGTGCTAGAACTCTTTTCGACACCGGGGCAACACACTCGTTCATTTCTCGTGATTTCGTTTTTATGCATGATCTCGAGGAGACCCCCCTTCAAAATCTCTTGACGGTACAAACGGGGGGGGGACTTTGGAGGCGGTCAGCTTAGTGGCCGCTGCTCGATTAAGCTTGGGCGACTGGTTTGCCCATGGGATTTGGTGGTAATCCCCTTGAAGGAGTACGACGCAGTGTTGGGCATGGACTGGCTCACGAGGTACCAGGCGCTCATTGACTGTGACAAGCGACAAGTGCGATTGCAAGAACCGGGTTTTCCTGAACATGTGTATATGGCGGGCAAGAGCATCACCTTCCCGGCGGTCATCTCAGCGGCGCGAGCCAGAAAATTGGTAGAGGGTGGATGCGTGGCCTATTTAGCATCGGTGGATCTGGCCACCCGACCCTCGTCGACACTTTCAGACATTCCAGTGGTGAGGGACTTCCCCGACGTTTTCCCCGCAGAACTGCCCGGGATGCCTCCGGAGCGGGAGGTGGAGTTCCCTATCGAGCTACTACCAGGCACGCAGCCAATTACGAAGGCGCCTTACCGAATGGCCTTCGCGGAGCTAAAGGAGCTTAAAGCACAGCTGGAAGACCTCTTGGATAAAGGGTTCATCAGACCGAGTGTGTCACCCTGGGGCACCGGTACTCTTCGTGCGGAAGAAAGACGGAAGCCTGCGTCTCTGCATCGACTACAGAGGGATAAACAAAGTTACGGTGAAGAATAAGTACCCCCTGCCCAGAATCGACGACCTCTTCGACCAGTTACGGGGAGCGACAGTCTTCTCCAAAATTGACCTACAATCGGGCTATCATCAACTCCGAGTTCGAAATGAAGACATCCCCAAGACCGCCTTCCGGACTCGGTACGGCCACTACGAGTTCACGGTTATGCCGTTCGGGCTTACGAACGCCCCCGCGGTCTTCATGGATATGATGAACCGGATCTTCAGACCCTTCTTGGATCGGTTCGTGGTGGTCTTCATCGACGACATTCTGATTTACTCCACTACCGACGAGGAGCACGAGGACCATCTGCGAACGATCCTCCAGACCCTCAGAGAGCAGAAGCTGTTCGCCAAACTCAAAAAGTGTGAGTTCTGGCTGCGCGAAGTCGGTTTCCTAGGACATGTGATCTCGGCACGGGGAATCGCCGTGGATCCCAAGAAGGTAGAAGCAGTGGTTGACTGGCAGCCGCCGACGTCGGTGACGGAAGTACGAAGTTTCCTAGGACTGGCAGGATATTATAGACGCTTCGTCGAGGGTTTCTCGAAGATTGCGGCCCCTTTAAACCGGTTGACCAAGAAAGGGGAGAAGTTTGTATGGACGGCTAAGTGCCAAGAGAGCTTCGAGGAACTTAAAAGGAGGCTAACCAGGGCGCCTATACTAGTACTGCCAACGCCCGGAGAAGATTTCGAAGTATACTGCGACGCTTCGAGGATCGGTCTCGGGGGTGTTTTGATGCAACAGGGGAAAGTAATCGCCTACGCTTCTAGGCAATTGAAGGATTACGAAAGGAACTACCCAATTCATGATTTGGAACTGGCTGCGGTGGTCTTCGTTCTAAAGTTATGGAGACACTATCTCTTTGGCGTCCACTGTAACGTCTTTTCTGACCACCAAAGTCTCAAGTATCTGTTCACCCAAAAGGAGCTAAATTTGCGGCAGAGGCGGTGGCTTGAATTACTGAAGGATTACGATTTAACGATCCAATACCACCCCGGGAAGGCAAACGTGGTGGCAGACGCTTTAAGCAGGAAAGGGCAACCAGAGGAGGCGTCGGCGCGCGCGCGATAACTGAGCAGAGCACCTTGATCGCGGAATTCGCACGACTGAGGTTGGAAGTGGTACCAGCGGGCACTGTTGCACAACTGACAGCATTGGTGGTCAAGCCGACCCTTTTCGAGAAAATCCGAGAAGGGCAACAGACGGACTCACACTTACAGCACGTGCGAGACAAGACCTCCCCGGACCAGGAGAACGACTTTGCAGTGGGAGACGACGGCATCATGCGGTTCCGCGGGCGGCTTTGCGTGCCAGATTCGTCGGAATTGAAAGAGGAGATCTTGGCAGAGGCACACCGAGCTCCTTATGCGGCGCATCCGGGGGGCACGAAGATGTACAGGGACCTCAAGCAGACCTTCTGGTGGCCCAAGCTGAAGGGGGATGTGACACGACATGTAGCTCATTGCTTGATATGTCAGCAGATAAAGGCAGAACATCAGCGGCCAGCGGGAAAGTTACAGCCCTTACCGGTACCAGAGTGGAAGTGGGATCAGATCACCATGGACTTCGTCACCGGGTTCCCACGTTCACAGCAGGGGCACGACGCGATTTGGGTCATTGTGGACCGGCTAACCAAGTCAGCACATTTCCTGCCCATCCACACAACCTGGACCAGAGAGCGGTTGGCTCAAGTCTACCTCAGCGAGATCGTGAGACTGCATGGAGTGCCGGCATCGATCACCTCGGATAGAGACATCCGCTTCGTCTCGAAGTTTTGGCAAAGTCTACAGCAAGCCCTGGGGACCAAGCTACACTTCAGCACAGCCTTCCACCCTCAGACGGACGGGCAGTCGGAGCGAGTGATTCAGACCCTCGAGGACCTGCTACGCGCCTGTGTACTTGACTGGGGAGTCGGGTGGGCACGCTACCTACCCCTCGTGGAATTCGCCTACAACAATAGCTACCAGGCCAGCATCCAAATGGCACCCTACGAAGCCTTGTATGGGAGACGCTGCCGATCCCCGATCTGTTGGGACGACTTGGGCGAACGGAAATTCCTGGGACCCGATTTAGTGGAGGAGACGGAAGAAAAGGTACGCCTCATCAGGCGGCGTTTACTGACCGCCCAGAGCCGACAGAAGAGCTACGCAGATCGACGACGCCGTGATTTGGAATTTCAAGTGGGGGAACACGTGTTTTTACGGGTCTCGCCATCCAGAGGAATCAAGCGTTTCGGGCTGAAGGGCAAGCTGAGCCCACGGTTTGTGGGGCCATTCGAGATCTTGGAGCGTATAGGCCCAGTGGCGTACCGCCTTGCCCTACCGCCTAACCTCGACCGAGTCCACAACGTCTTCCACGTATCCATGCTCCGAAAATATCTTTCCGACCCGTCACATGTGTTGGACGCCTCCGTGCTCGAGCTCAAGGAGGATCTAAGCTTCGAGGAAACCCCCGTGCGTATCCTAGCAAGAGAAAACAAAGCGCTGCGGAACCGAGTCATCCCCTATGTGAAGGTACTCTGGAACAACCATGAAGAGCGAGAGGCGACGTGGGAACTGGAGTCGAAGATGAGAGAGTGCTACCCCAATCTGTTCACCACGACCCAGGATTGAGTTTCGGGGACGAAACTCGTTTTATGAGGTGAGTGGTGTAGTAACTGCGGATTTAATGCTTTTTGGGCAATCTCTTGGTTCTGATTGAACCGCGTTCCGACTAAGGGGTTCGGGGTGTAACTTTTATTTCTTTGTTTCTGGGCAGGCCTCTTGGTTCTGATTGAACCGCGTTCCGACTAAGGGGTTCGGGGTGTAACTTTTATTTCTTTGTTTCTGGGCAGGCCGTCGGGGCTCGCGGGTATTTTTAGACAGTAAAGCTCGCGAAACGGATTTCATCGGCGCGATCGGAACTGATTTCCGACCCCAGAATCTCCCGGAATAAATTTCCCAAGTTTGTTGGCGGCTCGGGCGTTTAGCACGCCTTTTGAGGTAAATCAGACCCGGGTTCGATTTCTCCTATTTGGGGATTTGGGTTTCTTTTTCTTTCCCCCCCCCGCTCCTTTTTGACCGACTGTTTTAATTCTATTTAATTTCGTGTAGGATGACTTAGGTTATTTTCCACTCTTCTTATCCCGTACGTTAGTTCCCCTTTTGAGTGCGAGCGAGGAAACCCCTTTCGTTCCCGAACCTCGGCCTTTTTGCAAGACGGTGTGAAGATCCGTGGAGCGCGACGAGGAGAAGGAAGGGACCATCGTTCTTCCCACGAAACCCGGCAAGCGAACGTGGGACGATCCTCTCCTCTTCCTCCCGCTTCTTCGGCAAATCGGAAGCACGAAGTTCGGTGAGTTTTTATTTATTTTTCTAGGGTTTCCTTCGGATCGTCGTACGGGGGAAGGCGGGATGATCCGGCCGGCCGCACCACCGCCGTCGCGAGGCGCCCGTGCGCGCAGGGCTAGGGCACCCGGGCGTGCGGGTCGGGCACCCGCGCGGGCCCGGGCACCGCGCGGGGGCCGCCCGTGCGTGCGGGCTGGGCGCCCGCGCGGAGCCTGGGCGCCGCGCGGGGCCCGCCCGTGCGTGCGGGCTGGGCGCCCGCGCGGAGCCTGGGCGCCGCGCGGGGCCGCCCGTGCGTGCGGGCTGGGCGCCCGCGCGGGCCTGGGCGCCGCGCGGGGCCGCCGCCCGTGCGTGCGGGCTGGGCGCCCGCGCGGAGCCCGGGCGCCGCGCGGGGCCGCCCGTGCGTGCGGGCTGGGCGCCCGCGCGGAGCCTGGGCGCCGCGCGGGGCCGCCCGTGCGTGCGGGCTGGGCACCCGCGCGGGGCCCAGGCGCCGAGCGGGGCCGCCGCTGTCAGGGAGCCGTGCGGGCCTCACACCGCACGGGGCCTGATACGCGTGCGGCCAACGCGGCAGCACGGATACCGCTGCCCCGGGTTCCGACTCGGTCACCGCCGCCGCCGTCGGACCCGAGAGCCCCGTCCCACGGCGGGATCCGGTTATGTGAGTTTTGTTTCCTCGTGGTTATTTTGGTTAGTCGCTGACTCTCTTCCATGGGTTTCTTTTGTAGTCCGGGGAGCGTGCCGAGACGCGGAGGAGTCGAGCATTAATCGCCACAAGCGACAGGTGGGTTATTAGTATTCTCAAGTCTTAGCGTTTAATTCCATCATGTTGGGCGGGGTAAACCTTACGTGTACTTGGGGTAAACGTAGTAGGGAGGCATCTATCATTCGTCATGGCTTTGCGGTTCTTTCGACTAGATACACATATGGTTTCATGTAGCTCGCTTGCATGGATAGGTGTATGTTGTGAATATATATGTATATAAATACTGTTTCATATATGGTTCTCGAGCATGAATATGTATAGGTTGTTTCATACGGTTCTTATACATTGATATATATATATGGTTCATGGTTACTATGCTCGGCTGCAACACGCGCACCCGCGGTTTGGCCACCGCAAAGGGTGTGCTTTTCCGGAAAAGTGGTCGGCGACCCGTGTGTACCCACAGGACGGAGTGGGGCCTCTTTAGTTGTGGGGCTTGGATGCGCCAAGGTGTGAGCGGTGCGACCCATTCGGTTTAGTTGTCCGACTTGGGCGCGGTGCGATCCGTCGGTTTAGTTGTCCGACGGGATCGGGTATTGCAGGTTTACAGGTGTTTGATTTTACTTTTCCCTTGCGAGGGTGGTTGCTCCGGATAGACTACGGTTTGACGTTTTCTTACCTGCTTTACTTTATCACTTTTGTTTAGTCGCTGACTTCCCACTTTGCGACAGGGTCCTACAGGGGGGAGAGTTAGGCGACGGTGAGGCCGCGGCTAGCGATTCTGGTTCCCGGGAGACCGGAACAGTACTTTACCTTTTACTTTCGCATTCCATTTATTATTTGTAGACTGTGGATGGTTCTCGATACCCTCGTGGGGTCGGTGTGGATGTCGGTACGGTGACAAATGAATTGTTTAGTTTTCTTTACATCTCTGCGGGCCGCTTTGGAAAATAAAATAGCAAATAAAAGAACAGATTGCGAAAACTATTATTTCAAAAACTCGGGTGCCGTGTGGGCACCGTTTTCAAAACCGTGTGGATTTATGATTTGCGAAAATGGTTTTCAAAACCTAAGTGTCATGTGGGCACTGCTTTCCAAACCCCTGGGTTTATGTTGCTTTCGAAAAAGGGTTTTCAAAATATGGGTGCCGGGTGGGCGCCGTTTTAACAACTGTGTGTTTTATCCTTTCAAACTAATCGGCCGTGAGTTTGTTCAGTATTTTGTGAATGGTTGTATGCATTGGGTTGTTGTGATTGAATATTTACTCGTTATTGAACATTGTACAAACCGCGACGCCGTGCATATACAGGGGAGACTCTGTCCGTTTGTAGAGTGATCCTGTGTATGCGGCGGATCTGGGCACGCACCGGGGAAGAAAGTTTTCAAAAAAAAAATATAAATACATTCCTTTGGTAATCCGTTTCCGCTAAATTAATCCCCCGGGGCGTGACAGACAAGTACAGTGCTTCAAATGTCGAGGCTACGACCACATTGCAACGGAGTGTCCCAACAAGAATCCGGCAAAGAAGAAGGCGATGCAAGTCGTTACTTGGGATGACAACTCCACGTCAAATGAGTCATCCTCAAGTGATGAAGAAGACAACGCGACAGCATTCCACGCGTCCACTACATCTTCACCCTTCATGTGCTTGATGGCAAGTACCTCCGATTCTTTGTCCAACTCCTCCCATGCGGAAAAGAACGCTACGGACAACGAATCGAGCAATTCTGAAGGTGAAGATTTTGCTCTTGCCTACCATAAGCTTTTGAGGGATTCAAAGAAATTGGCAAAGCAAAACAAGGGGTTGAGAGGGAGATTGCAGGATCTCGAAGAAGAAGTAAAAAGGGTAACTTCTCTCTCGACCGATCTTGAAGTGGAAAGGGATGATCTGATTAAAACAAATGTTTCCCTTCAAGAGTCCAATGAGCAACTCGAGAAGAATTATATAGATATGGTGAACAAAGCGAATTACTTCTTGAAGCTCAACGGCGAGGCTCGACAGGAAAAATTGGAAATGACTGAGACCATTCGCCAACTGAAGGATGACTTAAAGAGATTTTCTTCTGGAAGGAGTAAGTTGGATAGGCTTCTTGGTCTTGGTCAAACAAATAAGTTCGGCCTCGGGTACACTCAAACTGGAGACATTCCAAGTTCGAGTGGGACAGTATTTGTGCCACAGTCGGTACCTCCTCCTCCGACACCGGGATTCACGACAAGCAACGACAACAAACCTACTTCATCTTTCTCGGGATCGTCAAGAACTAAGGTATGTTTTCGTTGTGGCATTTCAGGGCACATAAGGAGAAATTGCAAGACGGGAGCCAAACGCACACCTCAAGCACCTCTTGCAATGACTACCAAAAAGGTGATTCCTCAGAAATCAAATGTAAATCAATTGAAGGAAAAGAGCCTTGGTAGTTCACCGAGCAAGACGATTTCATCAAGGAGCAGCAATCGCTCTAACAAGACGCTTTCACCTAGGCAAATTACTTCACGACCATTACCGACGCATTCCAAAAAGGTTTGGGTGCGCAAAGGTGAAATTTTCCCTTGTCTTATTACTAATATCTCCTTGCATGCATATGATAATTCGTCTTGGTTTCTGGATAGCGGGTGTTCCCGTCACATGACCGGTGACAAAAACTGTTTTCAAACCTTTGAGAAAATCTCCGGAGGACTTGTAGTTTTCGGAGACGGTCGGTCTTCCAAGATTGTTGGAAAGGGAACGGTAGCTATTCCGGATGGCCCGGTTCTAAATAATGTGTTATTTGTTAATGGCCTTAAGACTAACCTCATAAGTATTAGTCAACTTTGTGACAATGGTTTTTCAGTTAACTTTTCATCTGTTGAATGTGTTGTAACTGATAAGGACCATGTCTTCTTTTTAAAAGGGGTTAGATCAGAAAACAATTGTTATGTTGTTCCTAATAAATTTTCTGAAAAATGTAACCTAGCTTCTTTGAAAAATGAAACTCTTTGGCATGAAAGGCTAGGTCATATAAACTTTAAGGAACTTGCTAGAATTTCAAACAAAGATGTGGTCAAGGGGGTTCCTAAACTTTCATTTGAACAAAACATTGTGTGTGGCGGTTGCCAAAAGGGAAAACAGTCTAGGACTGCACACAAGAACTTGAACCACATTGGTACAAACCGGCCTTTGGAACTTTTGCACATGGATTTAATGGGGCCAACTCGTCAACCATCCTTGGGAGGTAAATGGTACATTTTCTTATTGGTTGATGATTTCTCTAGATATACTTGGGTAGCATTTATAAAAGAGAAAGCTGATACTTTTGATTCTTTTCTCGAGATTTGCAATCGTATTATGATTGAAAAGAATGAAAAGATTACTCGTGTTAGAAGTGATAGAGGCGGAGAATTCATCAATTCAAAATTCATTGATTTTTGCATTTCAAACGGCATTAAACATGAATTCTCGGCACCCTATACACCTCAACAGAATGGTGTAGTCGAGCGCAAAAACAGGGTCGTACAGGAGATGGCTCGTGTTATGCTTCATAGCCGGAACCTACCGTTATATTTTTGGGCTGAAGCGGTGAACACGGCCGTCTATGTTATCAATCGAGTGTATTTGCGCCCGGGGACTTTGAATACACCATATGAGCTATGGTTTTGTAGAAAACCGAACATCAAATATTTTCGTATCTTCGGGAGTCGGTGTTTTATTTTGCGTGACCGCGAGAATCTTGGCAAATTTGACTCTCGAAGTGACGAAGGGATTTTCTTAGGTTATTCTACAAACAGTAGAGCATATCGAGTTTTTAACTTAGAATCTAAGACGATCGTAGAATCGATAAATGTTAAGGTAGATGAAGCTTTTCACTTTGAATCTGAAAAATCTACCCTCGATATCTCTCTTGATGATGATACACCTGCTAATGCATCTTCTTCTAACAATTCTTTCAATAATAATGATGCATCTAACGGTTCTTCAAGTTTATCTGATGTGCAGGAATCATCTCATGTACCTCCGACTACTCCATTACCTCAAACGTTACGCATCTCCAAGGATCATCCTGAATCAAACATCATTGGAGATCCACAAGAAGGAGTAAGAACTCGGAGACAATTGGTTTGCGGATTCGCTTGCTATGTATCCTTGATCGAACCAAAGAATGTTGATGAAGCTCTTCAAGATGACTATTGGATTGAAGCAATGCAAGAAGAGCTCCATCAATTTGAGCGAAACAAAGTCTGGGAATTAACGAAGCCTCCGAAGCAACACAATGTGATAGGTACCAAATGGATTTTCAAGAATAAGAAAAATGAGGATGGTACTATGTGACGCCCCACTTCCCAGGGTGTCACCCATCCTAGAACTACTCTAGCACTAGCACGCTTAACTCTCATGTTCCTCTTGGATCTTGCTACCATCCAAAATGCTATAGCCGGGTTAGAGATTTAGTCCTATTATATCATTTATATAGAGGACTAATCCAAATTCCGGGGGTGTCACATTCTTCCCCCCTTTAAGCCCTGACGTCCACGTCAGGCTCAAGCACACTCACAAGCACCAGGCGATGTGAGACTCATCTCGCTAGCCTTAGCCGACCTTGTGATGAGCTGCACTCCACTCACAACGGTCATTAGCCGGGGAGCCTCGCTCTACCCGCTATATAACCCTGGCTCAGCCGAGACTCATCTCATATTTCCGGCTGGTGAATGGCTCTGATACCAACTGTGACGCCCCACTTCCCAGGGTGTCACCCATCCTAGAACTACTCTAGCACTAGCACGCTTAACTCTCATGTTCCTCTTGGATCTTGCTACCATCCAAAATGCTATAGCCGGGTTAGAGATTTAGTCCTATTATATCATTTATATAGAGGACTAATCCAAATTCCGGGGGTGTCACATACTATCATCAGGAACAAGGCAAGACTAGTTGCTCAAGGCTACTCTCAAGTAGAAGGTATAGACTTTGACGAAACTTTCGCCCCTGTTGCTAGACTCGAGTCGATTCGTATCTTATTTGCGATAGCTTGTCATTTCAAAATCAAATTATTTCAAATGGACGTTAAGAGCGCATTTTTAAATGGGTTTTTAAATGAGAAAGTTTATGTGGCTCAACCGAAAGGTTTTGTAGACCATAAACAACCGAACCATGTTTTTCGTTTGAAAAAGGCTCTTTACGGTCTGAAACAAGCACCGCAAGCATGGTACGAAAGGTTGACAAAGCACCTTTTGGAAAAGGGCTATACTCGAGGGGGAGCTGACAGGACTCTCTTTGTGAAGCATTATCAAAATAATTTCATTGTAGCACAAATATATGTCGATGACATTGTATTTGGCGCAACAAGAGATAATGATGCTTCTAAATTCGCGGAGACCATGGAAAGCGAATTTGAGATGTCCATGATGGGCGAATTGACTTATTTTCTTGGATTACAAGTTAAACAAAATGATGAAGGTATTCACTTGTGTCAATCCAAGTATGCTTTGGAGTTGGTCAAAAAGTTTGATCTAGAAAATTCTAAGGATTTTCCGACTCCAATGGGAACTAGCCATAAGGGACTTGGAAGTGAATCACATAGTGAGAATGTAGACGAGAAACTGTATCGAAGTATGATTGGGAGTCTACTGTATCTCACGGCTAGTCGCCGGATATATCCTTCAGTGTTGGATTTGCGCGAGATATCAATCAGCACCGAAGGAGGTTCACCTGAAAGCGGTGGAAGCGGATCATCCGATACATCAAAGGAACGATAAATTTCGGAATTGGTATCCTATGGGAACAAGTTTGGATATTGTTTGGATACTCAGATGCCGATTGGCTGGTTCGGTGGATGATCGGAAGAGCAC
>CM054938.1:19430280-19469172 GCA_029168755.2 Tillandsia fasciculata | reverse complement strand
TGGCGACGGTGACGGCGACGGCGGCCATTGTGATGACCTGGATCTCCGCAGAGCTGCTGCAGTGCGTTGGGGTGGCTATTGGAGGCTTACATGGTGTGCTGGAGGTGTTTGGGGCATAATTGGGCACAAGAGTTGGACTTCGGGCTTAAATGGATCATGTGAGTGATCGGAGGACTCCGTGGAGGGTTTAGAAGTGGTTTCGCGCGAAACGGATATTAAAATTGGGCTCCGCGCGAAATTTGGGCTAAGAACACATTTCCGGGTGCCTTCGGCAATTTTTAGAGTTGGAATTTGGCAAAACGGACGTCAAATTCGGATTCAGCGCGCGAAAACGGTCAAAATGGACTACCCACTTGTCATTTTTGAGCACCGGTCACTGTTCACTGCCGGAACAGTGTTTCCGGCGATCGCCGGCGGCGGCGGGAAGCGGCGGAGAGCGGCGGCGCGGCCTCGGGCAGGCGGAGAGCGGCGGCGGGCAAGGCGCGTGGGCGCGGGCAGCGCGCGCGGGCAGGTGCGCGGTCCACGCGGGCGGCGTGCACCCGAGGGATGCCACGTGGCGTTTCCTTATTGGATGGCTTGCAAGGCGCGGTTCATGGAATTTCTCGGGGTGCACGGTGGACCGGTGGAAGACACGTGGCAGCACGTCATTGGTTCGGTGTTTGGGGTGTCGTGCACCGGGTGCAGCGAGAGTGGGGCATGGACACGTGGCGCGCGGGGATTGGGCGCATCACTGTGCGCGTGCAGGTGGCAGGGTGGCGCGGCAGGTGGCGTGGGCGGCTGGCGTGGCGGCCACGGCGCCGACGTGGCGCACGCGTGCGCCACGTGGCGGCCCGCCATTGGCGGGCGCCAACTGCCCGTTGACCAGGGAGCGCCACGCGGCGCGAGGGGAGCGGCCGGATCCGCTGTTTGTGTTCGGGGACACGTGTCGGTGCGCGGAGCGGGTCGGACGGCGCGCGGTCCGACCGGATCCGTGTGCGCGGTGGGCCGTGGGCCGGGCTACTGTGCGGGCCCGGTTTCGGGGCCCGAAAGATTCGGGCGCCCGAAACCGGGGACACAGAGGGTATTTTTGATTTGTTTTGTGGGCCTATAAATACCCCCTCCTCTCCCTCTTTCTTCCCTTTTTCGAGCTTTAGAGAGAGAATGGGAGGGAGAGTTCTATATGAAAGTTTGTTCCCCTTGATGCCCTTGATCTCGTGGTGGATCCCCGGAATTTCTGGAAGCTCGGCAACGGCGATATCATTTTTACAGTTCGCCTCGGTTTTCTCCCCATTTCGGCCCATTACCGTCGCAGTTCAGTCAAAAATTCACTGTGAGCAAACCAGGAGGAGTTTTTGGACGATTTCTTCGACAGCGTGTTCCTAAGAGGTAAGGCTTCGATTTTCGTGTTGATCGCTTCGCTCCGTTTCGCACTTTTGGCACGTTTCCCGAGGCATCTTTGACCCCCATTTTTCTGTGTTGGATTCTGGACAGCACCGGCTTGTCGATTTTATATCTCAGCCTAGGAACATCGGATCAAGGCGTTTCAGGACTCGATTTTGATCTACTCGTCGCGAGGAACACAGTGGTGATTTTTCTGGGATTTTTGGAAATTGTTTCGAAGGTGATAATTAAGCTTTTCTTGGACAGATTGCTACAGGAATTTTGTTGTGGAGATTTTGAGTATGCAGCGGTGTTTTATTTTTATCTTGGCCTACAGGTATCAGATCTGGGCGTTTAAACAGTCGTTTTGGGGCTACTCTTCGCGAGGAACGCGACCGTGAATTTTCTGGATTTTCTTGAGGACTGGACAGAGGTGATATTTAGCCTTTTTGGGGCTGATTTTGGACAGTAGGTAATTGTGCAGTTTTGGGATTAATTGTGCGCATTGTTCTGTGCAGTGGGACACAGTTTTTGGTGGATTGCTGTGTTAGAGGACAGCGGGCAGCGAGAGGTCTCTTTTGGTGTTGTGCGCGCTTTTCGAGGTGGGTGGTTGTTGCATGCCTCTACTTCTGACTTACTCACTAAGTTTATTAGAAAACCCCACTATTGAGCATATTGATTGATTATCATGCATGATTGACTGATATAAATGTGAGCCTATCATCTGAGATTAATTTTGTGGATATAGCATGTTGGGGATATTATTGGGATAATATTGCTGTTGGAACATGATCATTGGAATAATTTAATAGTGATAATTAACATGCTATTAGCACCTAGATTTTATGAAAGTGGATTAAATGGATTAATTGTTGGGACATAATGACATATCAATGTGCGGGTTTCACTTTGGGATTTATTATGGATCAGGGATTATACATGTGTAGTTGACTGATGATTTTAGCATGATGGTTATATTTATGTGGATATTATTAATTATTACACATGTAAAACTGTTATTTGACATTTCTCTCTTTCACATTGCTGAGGACTTTTGCATGCTTATTTGGACATCTAGATAGGCCACTATTTTATTGCTACACTATCATATTGGGATTTGACTTAGGAGAAACCATGATTGCTTTCTTTCTCCTTTTTATTTAGACTTTTGAGTCATGTTGCTCGGGTTCGAGCAGAGGTTTGGGATAGTGTAGCCGGGACCTGAGGGTCAGTGACAGGGTGTACTTGATGTTGGATTGTGGGTTATTGCGGCAACCGCGGACAGTAGGCGGTTGACCGGATCTTGATTATTTTACCCAATTGTGGGTTGTGGGTTATTGCGGTGACCGCGGACTTTGGGCGGTTGACCGGATGTTTACTATTGCATCAGATTGGGTATCAGATTTCTCTAGTGGATGGTATTTCCCACTTTTGAGTACTATTGCATCAGATCGGGGTTTCATTAGTGGACGGAGTTTCCCACTTTGATCATAGTCATGATCCAGTCCTGCTATTGTGAGACATTGGTTACAGAGATACTTTACTCGTGTGGGTCGCTCCCCTCGAGTGCCACTCCGGAGTAGGCTTTAGACCGTGTTGGGTCCGGTCAGACCGTGTTGGGTCCGGTCATTTGGACAGTGGAGATACTGAGTTCTTGAGTTCGGCAGCAGAGCAGGCAGTACCAGTTTTACTGGTGGCACTAGATTGGGTCTATTTGGTCAGATACTGTTTCCTGATGCATTCATACCGTCATTTCCTTCGGTATTGCATTTAGAGGCATACTTGTTGTGGTTTCCCCTTTTATTCAGTAGTTCTGTTTACAGCTTTACCACTTGCCCTTTTCTTGCCTCTAGTAGACTTAGTGGGTACGCCGGAGCTTGAGGCTTTACCCACAGGGGGAGGCTACTGGTTTACTAGTGGTTCTCACCCCCATTGTTGTTTCCCTTCTTTTCTTCCCCCTGTTTTGCAGAGTCCTCTTGGGAGTTGCTGATCTTCGGTCGTTGTTCGAGGCGAGGGAGTCACGAGCTAGATCTTACCACCCGAGGAGTGTAGCTGTATCCCCTGGTTGGAGATTCCTCGTAGCTGTTGGCTGGTTTTTACTGTTTATTTGGAGAGAGATCTTTTGTATTTGGAGAGACTGATGTACTATAGTTTTAGTTTATCTCCTTTTATAGTTGAGAGATGCTGTACTGAGGACATTGTATGATGATTATCTGTATTTGAGGAGATGGATATTGTACTTTATTTCATGTTGTACAGTGATTGGATTTTATTTTACAGCATTTTATTTCAGCTCTGATATTTGTGTAGCTATAGTACTATCTTTTGCAGGTTAGACGCTTCGCCTATGCGGGTTTTAGCATAGGTGGCGGATCTGTTGGCGAGCCCGGGTCGCAGTTTCGACCCCGGGGCGTGACAGATTAGGTTGGTATCAGAGCTTAGGGATAGGTCAGTTGGGACTGTAGAAACCCTAGGCTTATGGTTGGACCCTAGGATGACTTCGTGAGAGTCGTGATTTTAGCGAGAGTCCTGATTGAGTTTTATACCTCTCCCAAGTGATGGGATGGGTGATTGGCATGTTTATTCTCCTAAGCAATTATGTTGGCTGCAGACAACATAATGCGGCGGAACGGTTGACATGCTCTAGACTCTCGCCGGATTGGGTCGAGTTTTGTTTTGTGCTGTGGTGCAGTTGGTCGTGGTGAGCGGTGTCTCCCCGACGCGTTGTGCGGATTGGTGTGCACTCGTCGCAGCGGTGGAGCTTGAGCGGATTGTTTTGGGGCCGGATACCCGGATTGAGGTTAGAGAGCTTCAGGCCCCGATGGCAGGATTGTCTGAGGTATATCAGCGGCAGAGTGAGCCGCTGGTCTGGGTGACACAGTTGTCGGAGCAGTGGGCAGCCCGACAGTGTTTTCTCCTGAGACCACCTGGTTACAGTATCCTCAGCGGCAGTGATTTCTGAGGCGCCGATGGAGCGAGTGGCCCCCTCCGTGCCAATGTTTAGTGCCGAGGCACCGAGGCGGGGTGGATTGCTGACAGTGGATGAGTTGTGGGACATCATTGATCGATGGAGCCAGTTTTGGCAGATGAACCACCCCGATTTATGGATTTGAGTTGGAGCCTTTGGAGGCAGAATCGTGGTTGGTGGTGATGGAGTGATCAATTGAGAGTCTCCCTGTGCTTGAGAGTTGAGGCAGTTGTTAAACTGTACGCTCCAGGTTTCGAGGGACGAAGCGCATAGGATGTGTGTGACTGGGAGTGGATTGCGCCAGGATACCCTTTTAGTTTATCTGATCCCTCTGTTTTGGATTTTGGATTTTGGATGCCTCGATGGAGTAGGCATTGTGTATGGAGCGTACTGTTGCAGTTCCTTTGGATAGGGATCTGCCGCCAGAGGCGAGTTCTGGATAGAGGCGCTTGGCGCTAAGTGTTGGGGGACAGATCGGCTGGCAGAGGCACTTTCGTTTTCTTTTCCTGGATGGTGGATATCCTTGTGGACGGATTATGTAAAGCTTACCCAAAGGAAGGTTACCCTTTGTGATTGATAACATGCGTGTTTGGGGTACAATATATGTGCTTGAGGGGTGAGCTGAGTAAGGATAATTGTATGAGGAATTGCATGAATTAATTGTGTTTTGTCGTATGACGATTGCAATAATGGATTTTCTGAGATGTCAGAGGTCAGGTGGACCCCGGTGGCAGCATCAGCATCGTTATCAGAGTGGCGCAGCGGTAGCGTGGATTTGTTGTCTGCGGAGGACCGTATTCGTCGCCTCAGTGTGAGCAAAGGCGGAGAATTGTGCTCCTTTTGTGGATAGTCTTGATTTTCAGGCAGATTAAGTGACGACCACCTACATCGAGCGGATGAGACTGTGCTGCCTGGGTGGAGGGCGCCAAGGCAGTGGATCGGGTCGTCGCAGGTGTGATTCCATCACAGCAGTCGGAGTTAGAGCATGTTGCATTCCTGCATGGACTAGAGACAGAATTGTTACCACGTGCACTAGAGGTACAGGTTCTTATGGTTGTGGTGCATGTGGAGGAGGCTTGTGGATCATGTCCAGTGCAGTTGAGACCTCGAGTGGTATCGGCAGACCAATTGGTATTTGTGGCAGTTCGGTGTTTTGACCCAGTGCTTGCGATTGGCTGGCTTAGTGCCATGGATGTTTGACAGCGGAGGGAGAAAGCTAGGACCTTCTGCGAGGCAGACAAGGGAGGTTTGTTTGTCGAGACAGTTAGAGCTCACAGGTTGCAGCGACAGTGCGAGAGGTGTTTACGGCGGCACCGGGACCCAAGGATATTCCTGTTGCCTGTGAGATTCCGGGTGTGATTCCACCTGAGCTGATGGTTATGCCACCAGATAGGGAGATTAAGATTGCGATGGATATGGTTTTGGGAATCGCGCCAACTTCAATAGCACCTCATTAATTATTACTTGTAGAGCTGAGAGAGCTGATGGCGCAGTCGTAGGATCTGATGGAGCGAGGGTCTGTTCGACCTAGTACCACCCCGTTGATACACGGTGGTGATGCCATGTCATTGACACACGACAGTGAGGGTCTTGTGTGGGGTGACCGCAGGCAGGTCTGGATATTATTTAGGACCTTTTGATGGAATTATACTCTGGCAGTTATTGCTTATGATGCGTGTATCTTTTTGGAATTACAGCTGAGTATTTCGCCAAGATTGTGTTCAGGACACGATAGGGGCATTGCGAGTACAGTGAAGCACTTGTAGATGGAATGACTGTTGGGTTTATATATATTAAAGGATCAAAATAGGGGAAAAAACACCTAGAGGGGGGTGAATAGGTGTAAACAATAAACACTCAAAAAATCATTGCGCAATAAAACCCAATGCGGAAATAAAAATAAACACGCAAGATTTTTACGTGGAAAAACTCCAAACCGGAGTAAAAAACCACGGGACCGATCACACGGCAAAATCCACTAGAATTAAACACGTACAAGGTGATATAACGTACTCACAGACGACTCAACCTTTACCATACGCTCCTAGTAGATCTTCTCCGCTCGCTCCACAACGCTTCTCGAATCCACGATCTGCGCCCAACGCCGAATCCACAGCGTCCAACGTCGAGTCCACGACGTCCGACCGAATCCACGGTCTTCACCCAGTAGCACGCTTCGAATCCACGAACGTACCTCGCTCCGAATCCACGAGAGCGGTTGCACCTTGAATCCACAAGGCCACGCGAGTCCACGCGCCGATTTTGGGTAAATCGTTGTTTTTGGGTGGTGATGATCCGCCGAATACTTAGATTAGAAATAGATCGGAAATACCATCTAAGTATTCATTAATTTGATTCTACTCAAAATCTGAGTTTGGAAAACCTAGAATCAAATCAATCAATATAGATGAAGAAACATAGAATTAAATCTATTGATTTCCTTTCTTCTCTATATGTGGATTTTTCTTTTTCGGCTTATTTTTTCTCGTTCGATCGTCTTGATCGTCCGTCCCTAGAAATGAATCATAGGGTCTATTTATAGGTTAGAAACCATTGGAAGAAGATAAGGATCAAAAACTAACCTTTTCTGGAAATTTTACAGGACGGCGATCCGGATCGGAATTTCTGCGATCCGGATTGTCGTAACGTGATAGACAATTCCAGAAAAACAAGGGTTCGGGATCCGGATTGAAATGCCCGATCCGGATCGTTCATATATTTCAGCAAAAACCCATGTTCGGGATCCGGATCAGAATTGGCTTGGATCCGGATTGGATTTGCATATGAACCAACACCCTTCGGGATCCGGATTGGATTGTCTGATCCGGATCCTGAACATGTCCCATGTCCAGTTTTTGATTTTTATGCAATAAAAAATTCATCCAAGTGTTTCTACACTATAAGAAGTATTCGGATCACCAAAAATCTTTAGTTAAACATACCTGATCCTTTTGAATTCTTCTTTCTTGAGATTGAGGTATATGATCCAAACTTCTTTCATCTTCAATCTTCAAGACTTAACACTTTCACGAAATACGCCAACTCAAATTCCGTAACAATCTCCCCCTTTGGCGGTTTCGTGACAAAACACAAATCCACAAAGAAAATTCAAAAAGGATATTTTTGTTGCTATCACCATACAACAAAAATTTACAATGGAGATCCAAAATTTAAATACATGAGATAAACTCCTAAAACAGACTCTAGACTTAGACATCTGTACTCTCTGCAAAAGAAATCATTCTTGACAAAAAGATCGTTAGATACCTCAAGAATTTTACATTCAAAACCTAGCAGAGATAGAGTTTATACTCATCATGACATTTAAGCATTCAGATATGTAATTGAGTCACAATCAAACATTGACATATCTTCTAAGCAATAGAAATCCAAATGTCATAGAAAGGTTAGTCAACATCAACTTGTTAGTCATATTACATGCCCAAATAGTTAGTCGAATAGTTAGTCAAGGCATGCATGCAATCACAATACAAAACCAAAAGTTGCAAAAGTTGTGATACTTACCTTTCATACTTACCTTTCAAGGTTCAAAGTTTAACGTTCTTCTCACTCTCAAGCAATGTCATTCACAGAGCAAAGTTCTCTAAACTTCCAAATCTCTAAACTTTCACAGAGCAAAGTTCTCTAAACTTCCAAATCTCTAAACTTCCAAAGTTCTCTAAACTCTCTCCCCCTTTTTGTCACAAAACTCAGCCAATAATTACAAAACACAAGGAGAGTTAAAAAGTTTCAATGCAAAAGAAGAACCTGAGAACTAAAAGAAAGAAAATAAAACAAAAACAAGAACTTCAAAACCTGCAAAAGAGAGGATTAGAGTAAAGCATTATTTTGAATCCTCAGAGCTGATGCATCCTAGCTTCTGAAACATTTTCTTGATGCGCTTGTTCATTGAAGCTTGCTCTTTCTTAACTTCTCTAAGATCTTGGATCATCGAAGCTTGTTCTTTCTTAACCTCTCTAAGATCCTCTTTCATTTCAGCGAACTCGTTAGACATACGTTCTTGTTCGTTGGAGAGACGTTGTTGTGCCTTATAGATTGAGTTAACTGAAGCATCATCATCAGAAGTTGATGGAGGTGCTTGATGCGCAGGTGGAACCGGAGGTGTTGCTCGTGGTGCAGAAGTTGTTGCTTGTGGTTGTGCTCTTTGTCGGCTAGGAGGTGATGGGTGGTCATCTTGTTTAGTCGAGAGAGACTTCACTATTGTTGTTTCATTGATTGTTCCAAGACTGTACATGTAGGAGCTCGCACTTGTGTCGACTCTAAATTTTCGAAGGATGCGCATAATTATCATAGGATAAGGGAGTCTCTCAGTGGGGTGAGCATGTTCCACATAGCGCGCCATCCTTGACCAGATGAGGTAAGGAATGTTTAAGTTCGCTCCCATTGCCGCTGCGGGGTTTCCAAGAAGATAAAGGAACAGCATCCTATCCCATCGAAGAACCTTCGTATTCATGTTTGGAAGGATGTTATAGCAAACAATGAAGTTCACGTAGCGATACTCCGGTCGAAGTTCTTTTGAAAAGACAGAATTTCCTGTTGACATAGTATCTGGAAGACAAATTCCATTAACTACCACTCTCCAGGAGTTGCTGTTGAAGATTTGAGTTTTCAGATAATGAGGTCCATCAACTCTGGCCTTCATCCCTAACACCTCTCCAATCAGTTGAGGTGTCACTTTAATCTTGATATTTTTAACCAATGTCTGAAATTCTCGACGTCCCTCGTCCTGATCAACTAGACTTGAAGCATTTTGATAAAACATTCGTACTGAGTGAGGACAATACCCAGTAGTCTCAGGGAAGTTGCAAATGGGAGCAAGACCGGCTTGGTCAAACAAAGTCCCAAAGAGTGTAGATCGTTCCTTCATTGCTTTGACATTGACATGTCTTTCGCCAATGCATTCCCTCTTCTCAAAATCCTTGATCCTTGCGGAGCTGATGAAGTCTTGAGCAGGAGGCTGGCTAGCAAGTGGTTCTTCAATCGAAATGCCCCGAGCACTGCCTCTTTTTTCTTGCGACGCTTTTTCTTTTTGTTCCGGTTGGACTTGGATTCATAGGGGCTTTTCCTTTTTCTGCAGCAGTAGGCGGAGGCTTAGTCTTAGAAGCTTCAGCAGTTGCCTTCCCTTTGGAGACAATAGGGACAGTTTCCTCCACCTCAAGGTTATCCCAGTCAATCGAATCCGTCTCTGTTTCCGTCTCGGAATCACTCTGAGTCTTCTTTGATTGCTTAGCCCTTTTAGGTTTGACAGTATTTTTCGCATGAACCATGGCAGAGAGAAGAAATATAATCCAGGTGATCACCATTGCTGCAAGTTCTTTGTATTTTAAGAAGTGTCCTGTGAAGAGCTCAAGAACATGAAAAATTGTTAATTTTCAAAAATTTGAAAAATTGTACCCAAACAATCATAATCATGTAGAGAGGCTAGGAATCAAATTAGTTTTGCAAAAAGAATTTTAAAAATAGATCAATTCCATGATTTTCAAAAATTCCTATTATATGCCTTAAAACCGAATTTTCAGAAATCGAAGCCCAAAAATTTGTTTATCTTGAGAAATCCTAGCATATAATCAAAACTAATCTACCCAGAGTTCTTATTTCAAAAGAAATTTGATAAAAAACCATTCACAAACGAAAAAGTTCCATGAATTCTACTCACGTTTTGAGCAAACAAGAAAAACTGTGAAAAACCGAGATTTTGATCAATAAAACTTACTTGGAATCGAAGAACTTGAGTTTGGAAGGCTCCAAAAAGCAAGAATTCTAGAGAGAGAAGCTCTGGAGTCTTAAGAACAAAAGATTGGGTAAAAGAAATCAAAACCCTCTTGTTCTTATAAAACCCTAGCCGTGATCCGGATCGGATCGAGAATTGATCCGGATCGGCTACCCGCAGGAAAGACCTGCGTTCGGGATCCGGATCACTTGTCCAATCCGGATCGGCTCCAACTTTTTCTTCAGAAAAATTTAGAAAAATTTCATAAAATCCAGAAAAAGTATGTAAGCACTTTAGCATATCAACTTTAAACAAAAGTCATCGTTTCATACAACAAGAAATAGATTATACCAAATCTATCAAAAATACTCAAAAATGAAACGAAAATTTATGAAATTAAAACACTTAAAGTTGAACAACTTCAATTACATCTAACATGATCTTATGCGTAATGCCTTTATCAAATCATCAATTTGGTAAAGAAAATGAAATACCAAGATCAATAGATGTTTGAAATCCCAGATAAGTTAGATAATATATCTAGACAATCTGTTGAAGAGAGTGGCTCTTTGAGCATCTTTCATTAAAATTCCCACCTTATACCAACCTGAAATTTGACAGAGTCAAGTATTTCAATATGCATTTTATTTAATCAAAAATTGAAAAACCATGCTTGGTATACATGTGGTAGCTGCACACAGTACTCGGACGACCGAGGTGGTAGCTCTTTCCTCCATGTGGTGGTAGTTTTCACACTCCTCATTGGGATGTAACTCTTTCCACATCTTTTGAGCATATTACATTTCTTTGACTCCCCCTCAATTGGCTATCAATTATTTAATATATAAGGTATTCAACCAAAAATTGATCTCGCATTCATACTCGACTAAGCAGTCAAATAAGATAATGACTATACCAAGAGATCATTGAGAGAGAAATTGACTTTGATCACTTAAAAGATGACTTAATTAACATAAATGATCATTGCAACATTGAAATATTATGATATCAAAAGCATAATAAATTTCTAAATGCGTGAAAAGATGCAATTAAAGTCAATATGATTTATGCTCAATTAATGTCCTATGTACAAACATAGATAAAGAACAAAAACACAAAAACAAAACCTAACCTAAGCAAAGGTTTCAAAAAGAGATTATTTCAAGGAAAGCATTCCAATTGCTTTACGCAAGTGAATAAAACGTTTTTGATCCAAAGGTTTTGTTAAAATGTCAGCTAATTGATCCTCAGTTGAAATATATGAAAGTTGAAGAATATTTGATTCAACTAGCTCTCTAAGAAAATGATATCTAAGTTCAATATGTTTTGTTCTAGAGTGCAACACAGGGTTTTTAGAAATGTTTATAGCACTAGTGTTGTCACAAAGAATGGTTACCGAAGTTGCTGAAATCCGGAAGTCGCTCAACACGCTTTTCATCCAAATCAATTGGGTTGAACAACTTCCCGCTGAAATATACTCCGCTTCGGCAGTCGAGAGTGCTATGCAGTTTTGCTTTTTACTGTGCCATGCAACAAGGCAATGGCCAAGATAGAAGCATGCACCACTCGTGCTTTTCCGATCATCCACTGATCCAGCCCAATCGGCATCTGAGTATCCAACAATATCCAAACTTGTTCCCATAGGATACCAAATTCCGAAATTTATTGTACCTTTGATATACCGGATGATCCGTTTCACCGCTTTCAGGTGAACCTCCTTCGGTGCTGATTGATATCTCGCGCAAATCCCAACACTGAAGGATATATCCGGGCGACTAGCCGTGAGATAAAGTAGACTTCCAATCATACTGCGATACAGTTTCTCGTCTACATTCTCACTATGTGATTCACTTCCAAGTCCCTTATGGCTAGTTCCCATTGGAGTCGGAAAATCCTTAGAATTTTCTAGATCAAACTTTTTGACCAACTCCATTGCATACTTGGATTGACACAAGTGAATTCCTTCATCGTTTTGTTTAACTTGTAATCCAAGAAAATAAGTCAATTCGCCCATCATGGACATCTCAAATTCGCTTTCCATGGTCTCCGCGAATTTAGAAGCATCATTATCTCTTGTTGCACCAAATACAATGTCATCGACATAGATTTGTGCTACAATGAAATTGTTTTGATAATGCTTCACAAAGAGAGTCCTGTCAGCTCCCCCTCGAGTATAGCCCTTTTCCAAAAGGTGCTTTGTCAACCTTTCGTACCATGCTCGCGGTGCTTGTTTCAGACCGTAAAGAGCCTTTTTCAAACGAAAAACATGGTTAGGTAGTTTATGGTCCACAAAACCTTTCGGTTGAGCCACATAAACTTCCTCATTTAAAAACCCATTTAAAAAGGCGCTCTTAACGTCCATTTGAAATAATTTGATTTTAAAATGACAAGCTATCGCAAATAAGATACGAATGGACTCGAGTCTAGCTACAGGGGCGAAAGTTTCATCAAAGTCTATACCTTCTACTTGAGAGTAGCCTTGAGCAACTAACCTGCTTTGTTCCTGATGATAGTACCATCTTCATTTTTCTTGTTCTTGAAAATCCATTTGGTACCTATCACATTGTGTTGCTTCGGAGGCTTCGTTAATTCCCAGACTTTGTTTCGCTCAAATTGATGGAGCTCTTCCTGCATTGCTTCAATCCAGTAGTCATCTTGAAGAGCTTCATCAACATTCTTTGGTTCGATTTGAGATACGTAGCATGCGAATCCGCAAACCAATTGTCTCCGAGTTCTAACTCCTTCTTGTGGATCTCCAATGATGTTCGATTCAGGATGATCCTTGGAGATGCGTAACGTTTGAGGTAAGGAGTAGTCGGAGGTACACGAGATGATTCCTGCACATCAGATAAACTTGAAGAACCGTTAGATGCATCATTATTATCGAAAGAATTGTTAGAAGAAGATGCATTAGCAGGTGTATCATCATCAAGAGAGATATCGAGGGTAGATTTTTCAGATTCAAAGTGAAAAGCTTCATCTACCTTAACATTTATCGATTCTACGATCGTCTTAGATTCTAAGTTAAAAACTCGATATGCTCTACTGTTTGTAGAATAACCCAAGAAAATCCCTTCGTCACTTCGAGAGTCAAATTTTCCAAGATTTTCGCGGTCACGTAAAATAAAACACCGACTCCCAAAGATACGAAAATATTTGATGTTAGGTTTTCTACAAAACCATAGTTCATATGGTGTATTTAAAGTCCCCGGGCGCAAATACACTCGATTAATTACATAGACAGCAGTGTTCACCGCTTCAGCCCAAAAATATAACGGTAAGTTCCGGCTATGAAGCATAACACGTGCCATCTCCTGTACGACCCTGTTTTTGCGCTCGACTACACCATTCTGTTGAGGTGTATAGGGTGCTGAGAATTCATGTTTAATGCCGTTAGAAGTGCAAAAATCAATGAATTTAGAATTTATGAATTCTCCACCTCTATCACTTCTAACACGAGTAATCTTTTCATTCTTTTCAATCATAATACGATGGCAAATCTCGTGAAAAGAATCAAAAGTATCAGCTTTCTCTTTTAAAAATGCTACCCAAGAATATCTAGAGAAATCATCAACCATAAGAAAATATACCATTTACCTCCCAAGGATGGTTGACGAGTTGGCCCCATTAAGTCCATGTGCAAAAGTTCCAAAGGCCGTTTTGTACCTATGTGGTTCAAGTTCTTGTGTGCAGTCCTAGACTGTTTTCCCTTTTGGCAACCGCCACACACAATGTTTTGTTCAAAAGAAAGTTTTGGAACCCCCTTGACCACATCTTTGTTTGAAATTCTAGCAAGTTCCTTAAAGTTTATGTGACCTAGCCTTTCATGCCAAAGTGTTTCATTTTTCAAAGATGCTAGGTTACATTTTTCAGAAATTTTACTAGGAACTACATAACAATTGTTTTCTGATCTAACCCCCTTTAAAAAGAAACATGGTCCTTATCAGTTACAACACATTCATCAGATGAAAAATTAACTGAAAAACCATTATCACAAAGTTGACTTATGCTTATGAGGTTAGTCTTAAGGCCATGAACAAATAACACATTTTTCAGAACCGGGCCATCTGGAATAGCTACCGTTCCTTTTCCAACAATTTTGGAAGACCGACCATCTCCGAAAACAACAAGTCCTCCGGAGATTTTCTCAAAATTTTGAAAACAGTTTTTGTCACCGGTCATGTGACGGGAACACCCGCTATCCAGATACCAAGACGAACTATCATATGCATGCAAGGAAATATTAGTAACAAGACAAGGAAAAATTTCACCTTTGCGCACCCAAACCTTTTTGGAATGCGTCGGTAATGGTCGTGAAGTTGATTTCCTAGGTGAAAGCGTCTTGTTAGAAGATTGCTGCTCCTTGATGATGTCGTCTTGAGCGGTGAACTACCAAGGCTCTTTTCCTTCGAATAATTTGCATTTGATTTCTGAGGAATCACCTTTTTGGTAGTCATTGCAAGAAGTGCTTGAGTTGTGCGTTTGGCTCCCATCTTGCAATTTCTCCTTATGTGCCCTGAAATGCCACAACGAAAACATACCTTAGATCTTGACGATCCCGAAGAGGATGAAGTAGGCTTGTTGTCGTTGCTTGTCGTGAATTCCGGTGTCGGAGGAGGAGATACCGACTGAGGCACAAAAACTGTCCCACTCGAACTTGGAATGTCTCCAGTTTGAGTGTATCCGAGGCCGAACCGATTTGTTTGACCAAGACCAAGAAGTCTGTCCAACTTACTCCTTCCAGAAGAAAATCGCTTTAAGTCATCCTTTAGTTGGAGAATGGTCTTCGTCATTTCCAATTTTTCCTGTCGAGCCTCGCCGTAGAGCTTGAGAAATAATTCGCTTTATCCACCATTTTGTATGTTCTTTCTCGAAAGCTCATTTTTCTCTTGAAGGGAAACATTTGTTTTAACAGATTATCCCTTTCCACTTCAAGAGCGTTTGAGAGAGAAGTTGCCCTTTTTGCTTCTTCTTCGAGATCCTGCAATCTCCCTCTCAAACTCCGGTTTTGCTTTGCCAGTTTCTTTGAATCCCTCAAAAGCTTATGGTAGGCAAGAGCAAAATCTTCACCTTCAGAATTACTCGATTCGTCGTCCGTTGCGTTCTTTTCAACATGGGAGGAGTTGGACAGTGAATCGGATGTACTTGCCATTAAGCACATGAAGGGTGAAGATGTGGACGCGTGGAAAGCTGTCGCGTTGTCTTCTTCATCACTTGAGGATGACTCATTTGACGTTGAGTTGTCATCCCAAGTGACGACTTGCATCGCCTTCTTCTTTGCCGGATTCTTGTTGGGACACTCCGTTGCAATGTGGCCGTAGCCTCGACATTTGAAGCACTGTACTTGTCCCTCTGAACTTTTCTTATCCTTTGAGAAGTTCTCTTGCTTTCTTGACTTGTAACTTGAAGAACCCTTGCCTTTCTTCGACTTTCCGAAGGATGGAGTTTTGCTTGAATTACCCCTTCGAAAGTTGCGGCGAAACTTCCTTGTCAAGAGAGCGAGCTGCTTCTCAAAGTCCTCCATAGATAGGTTCTCGTCATCGTCTGAGGAGGATGAATCCGCGTCTTCTTCCTTTGTTGTTTTCAATGCATAACCTGAAGACTTAGAAGAGGATGCCTTTCCAGAAGAATAGTTAGTAGGAAATGTCATTTCATAAGTTTGTAATGCACCAACTAATTCTTCTACACGCATTTCGTCCGGGTGTTTAATTGTTTCAATGGCTGCGACCTTCGGGCGAAATCGTTCAGGAAGAGTTCTTAAATCTTTCTTACAACTTTAAATTCTGGAATCTTCTCTCCCAAGTTAGCACATGAGTTTACGATGTCTTGCAATCGTGTGTAATAGTCAGTGAAAGATTCATTTTCTGCCATAGAAATAGAGTCAAACTTGCTCGTAAGCATTTGCAGTTTCTGAATCTTCACAAGGTTAGTTCCCTCATGCGTAACTTGAAGAACATCCCAGATTTCTTTCGCAGTCTCACATGCCGAGACGCGAGAGAACTCAGTTTGTGACAAAGCATTAAATAAAGCATTAATTCCCTTGCCATTGTAAGAAGATGAATCAATCTCTTCCTTGGTCCATTTCGACCTAGGTTTTAAGGTGCGAACATCAGAAATAATTTCAGTTGGATTAGACCATCCTAATTCAATTGATTGCCACACCCTTTCGTCGATGGAAATTAAAAAGGCTTTCATCCGTACTTTCCAGTACGCATAATTTGTTCCATCAAAGAAAGGGGGTCGATTGATGTTTCCACCTTCAACCATTGTTTACAACCCTATTCCCGCTCTGATACCACTTGTTGGGTTATATGTAATAAGGATCTAAATAGGGGAAAAAACACCTAGAGGGGGGTGAATAGGTGTAAACAATAAACACTCAAAAAATCATTGCGCAATAAAACCCAATGCGGAAATAAAAATAAACACGCAAGATTTTTACGTGGAAAAACTCCAAACCGGAGTAAAAAACCACGGGACCGATAACACGGCGAAATCCACTAGAATTAAACACGTACAAGGTGATATAACGTACTCACAGACGACTCAACCTTTACCATACGCTCCTAGTAGATCTTCTCCGCTCGCTCCACGACGCTTCTCGAATCCACGATCTGCGCCCAACGCTGAATCCACAGCGTCCAACGTCGAGTCCACGACGTCCGACCGAATCCACGGTCTTCACCCAGTAGCACGCTTCGAATCCACGAACGTACCTCGCTCCGAATCCACGAGAGCGGTTGCACCTTGAATCCACAAGGCCACGCGAGTCCACGCGCCGATTTTGGGTAAATCGTTGTTTTTGGGTGGTGATGATCCGCCGAATACTTAGATTAGAAATAGATCGGAAATACCATCTAAGTATTCATTAATTTGATTCTACTCAAAATCTGAGTTTGGAAAACCTAGAATCAAATTAATCAATATAGATGAAGAAACATAGAATTAAATCTATTGATTTCCTTTCTTCTCTATATGTGGATTTTTCTTTTTCGGCTATTTTTTCGTCGTTCGATCGTCTTGATCGTCCCCCTAGAAAATGAATCATAGGGTCTATTTATAGGTTAGAAACCATTGGAAGAAGATAAGGATCAAAAACTAACCTTTTCTGGAAATTTTACAGGACGGCGATCCGGATCGGAATTTCTGCGATCCGGATTGTCGTAACGTGATAGACAATTCCAGAAAAACAAGGGTTCGGGATTCGGATTGAAATGCCCGATCCGGATCGTTCATATATTTCAGCAAAAACCCATGTTCGGGATTCGGATCAGAATTGGCTTGGATCCGGATTGGATTTGCATATGAACCAACACCCTTCGGGATCCGGATTGGAATGTCTGATCCGGATCCTGAACATGTCCCATGTCCAGTTTTTGATTTTTATGCAATAAAAAATTCATCCAAGTGTTTCTACACTATAAGAAGTATTCGGATCACCAAAAATCTTTAGTTAAACATACCTGATCCTTTTGAATTCTTCTTTCTTGAGATTGAGGTATAAGATCCAAACTTCTTTCATCTTCAATCTTCAAGACTTAACACTTTCACGAAATACGCCAAAACAAATTCCTTAACAATGACTAATGCCCTGTCGCCTTTAAGATTTGAGAAATTGTGTGTTCCAGCTGTATTTGGATGGATTATTGGTGATATTCTCCCGGGATAGTTTGATTTTACCCCCTCCCTGTGTGGTGTGACAAGGTCTGTGAGGAAGAAGCTATATGCCAAGTGTAGTAATCCGGAATATTTTATTTTTAATAAATAAAATAAAAGTTGAATTTTTAGCCTGAATTAGAATCTAAAGATTTAATTTGATTTATTTGATCAATTGCCGGTGTGCAAGTTGCACGAATTACGAGGCAAAAAGGCTAATTTCCAATCCGGACATGATCTTGGAAATCTGAGTTGACCGTTGCGATCGTCTCGTCGAACTGAGCAAGTTTCATATTCAGCACTTTCCGATCCGACGGTCGGATCTTCCAGAAATCAAAGAAAAAGGAAGCGGATTTTGCGACTAATAGGGACAGTGGACTGTGTACAGTATATTAAGTTAAATACTGTAGATGAATAGTAACCCTTAACTCTATTCCTTTTTCAACCAACGTTGGCCGATTTACCATCCAGACCCCTAATTTAGCGGAATAAGTAGTCAAACCCAACTATTTTCAACGTTTTGAACGCAATGGCGCAGACGAAAATTTCGTTTGAAGACTCTGGAATTGCGAAAAGCGTGAAAACTGTAAAATTGGACAGTTATTATGAACCCAAAATTTATCTGGACCTCGCATCGGAAAACCAAAATCGCTGTCATATAGATCTCGACGTGCCGGACATCGTGGCGAAGTCTGTTTTTCATTTCGATGACCGGAACTCCTCGAAATGCGTAAAATACAGTGAAAATTGGGTTATTTTGCGCATAAACCCAATAATTTGCGCCTCGAAAATCGTGCCACCTTATAGGCAGGGACTAGAGTGTAAGATGAACAAGTTTCATATAGGACTAAACTGGAAATGCCAATTGTAGGAGAGGGACTAAAGGGTGAAAGTGTTAAACTGGTTCAGGACTTAACTTTAAATACCTGACGTTTGAGGGGGTTTTGTGCATTTGTGCTATATATGCATGTATATACATGCAACCGCGTGTCTCTTCGGATTAACCCCACACGCGAAGCCTCTTGGTTTCCCCTCAACCGAAGCCAGCCCTTCACCTTCCTCTGTTACCGACACCTTCCCTCCATTCCTCCAACCCGTCGCATGGTGCTCCGCCGCCGTCGCGTCGCCGGAGCAACCCGAGAAGACAAAGTATTAAAGGAAGGTGCTCTCGGGTAGGGTTCATGGAGGTGTTTTGGAGGTTTAGGTTGGACTTAAACTTCAACTGAGGAGTCCCCAAGGTGGCCGCGACCGACCAAGAAGGGTCCCGACGCCGGCCGCCGTCGCGCGCCGCCGCGGCCAACTCTTTCTTCTTCCTCTCTCCGGCAAAGGTAAGAGGTTGAAAATTATTTGTTTTAGATAGCCCCTAAACCCAACCAACTTGTTCCTTACCTTGAGTAGGCCTTACCTGTGAAGCCCAAGCCGTCGCCGTCGTCCCGGCCGCCGGCGAAAGCAAGTTGTTGCCGGAATTATTGTTTCGGCCGAGGATGATCCCAGGCATCATGCAACCGGTTAAACCAAGATCAAAACCGTTGATCTTTGTCTTCTTGGTGACTGCTAGCTTCTCCCGAAGTTTGGAGTGGATCGGATGAAGATCCGGGGAGATCAAGCATGCCCTAGAACCGGCCGTTTTTGAACCGCGGTCGTTTCTCGCCGTCCGGCGCCGCCGCAGCCCCCTGCCGCCGGCCACCTACCCAGCAAGCACCGGGGGACCGAGAGGATCACTTTGATCCATCTTGCGCCGGCCCAGACCTCGCCGGCCGGAATCCGCCATTAATGGTGGTCATTTTCACCGAGCTTGGAGAATTTGATCTCCGGCGATCGCCGGAGCTCCGTCAGATGGGATAGCGGCTCAGGTGAGTTCCCTTGGTCCTTGTGAAGCTCCCCGTGCACTTGCATGTCAGTCCTAACGTCGGGTTTGTGTGCACCAGAGTTGCACCATTTTGCATTAATGAGCTTGGGCCGAGCTTCGTCGCCGGCGATCGCCGCCGCTCCGCGTCGTCGGCGGATGACCCAGGTGAGCTTGTAGGAACTGTAGGAAGCTTCCCAACATGTTGCATGAGTCTAGTTGCAAAGTTTTTCCAACTTTCCATTGTTGCACCAAGAGGGTTGCCCGAGCTTGCATTTCCGGCCAACCGCCGCCTTCGAGCGCCGGCCAAACCCCCAGGTAATCTTTAAACCCATGCACTAGCTTTCCTACCATCTTAGAAACCCAGAATTTGCTTCCTTGCTGAGAACAAACTCAGAAATTAACACTTAGTTAATGTTTATATATTATGCTCACAAGGTGTTCGATGATATGCTTCAAAGAGGTTTTAATTGGAATTAGGGTTTGCAATGAATATGAAAGTTGTTGAAAATCATCCCCTGAGATCAGTGCTCACTTCAGATCAAATTGGATCTGTGTGGATGTGTGTGTGGCCCATTGTCGAAATGTTAGAGAGTATTTCTTGGCCCGAAGATTGCCTCGGGTTCCGTGCTACCGTAAATTGGTGAGCACGGCGTTCCGCAAGATGGAAGTCACCTGCTGGAAGTGACGGATTGTTAAAATAATTTTTCAGTTGAAAGAACGAGCGAAAACAGTGCTCAAAATGGCATTAAAAGTGTAATTTTAAGAACCCTAGAGGTCTAAACGCAAAATTAACATCATATACTGTTTAGTAAAATGTTTAATTGATTCCTAAGCTTTTCGTTAGGAATCCAACGGCTCCCGTTGAGCGGAAATCGGAATTCGGTTCGAAAATCGGCAAAATTGTCGGTTTTTCGGTATTCGGGTGACAATCGCGCAATTCGAGGAATTGCGGCGGTTTCACCAGGTCGACTGTTGAGTCCCAATAGAATCTGGTTGAGCCAGCGACCCTGTTAGACAGCCCGAGTCTCCCGGAAATCCAAATGGGAATTCCCGAGAGGGGCAATTTGGTAATTTCACCAAATAGTGAATACAAGTTTGAATTGGATCAATTAATTGTCAAATTTGGATAATAGGAGATTAAAAAGGGTTAAGTTAAAAAGGTTAAATAACATGTCTGAAATATATATATTTGATTCAGGTGTTCCAGTAGCTCTGATCCTCGAGTTAGTTGCAGATACGGTTTAGTCGCCTGCGTTTTGACAGGTGGGTTATCTTCGGTCCGGGTTTTATCAGTTCGGCCCTCTGGGGTGCGATACTGGTTGGACCCCTATTTTTGGTAGCTTAACTTAATCTCTTTGAGCCTGCTTTTCTTTGATTTTATTATACCAGCTATCTGCCTGATCTATGCCTGTTATCTGTTCTATTCTGCCTTACATGATTGTTCATAGCACCTCTAGCATTTATACTTTTACTTGGACATTTCCATGGTTGATGAGTGAGCCTGTTTGTCTGGTCGATCAAATGATACACTGCTGAGCACATAGATTTGTTTAACTGATGTTTTTACCGAGCTTCGTAGGGTCGCCGGAGTCTGTTCTTGTTTGATAGGACAAAGGCAATTGCTCTACGAGGTTTGGAAACCCAAGCTTCGTAGTGTCGCCTGAGTCTGTTCTTGTTTGATAGGACGAGGGCAATGCTTTTCGGGGTTTGGACTTTTTAAAACAGTTTTCTTAAAAAAAAAATAAATATGTGTTTAAGTTTTGTATCATTTGGTTGGTTTGTGTGAGTGAGTTGAGTTTATCTGTGAGCTTATGATTAGCTGAGATTTGCCTTGATTTGCATATGAGTTGAGATTTATTGTTGCTGATTATCCCTGCATGAGAGTTGAGATTCAGTTGATCTTGTCATTGCATCCCAGTGGGGATTCCCCGGCTTGTAGCCGATTACCCGGTCAGTGGACCGTGAGCTTGAGCATAGCATTATGATTTGCCACGCACTGCTGTTCTTCACGAACATTGCCGGGGTCGCTCCCCGTTGAGATTGTTCTTTACCGGTAAAGTGGTCTAGAGGATGGACCCGTGAGCCTTTGCATCGGGAGGCAGAGCCTCTGCGCGTGCAGGTTATGTCAGCCAGTTATAGTGCGGTTCGATGAGACCAATAGTGGCATTAGCCTGAGGTTCGATGTGACCAGCTGTGGCATTAGCCTGAGGTCTTGTGAAGGCCAATATGGTAGCTTGTGATTGGGTCTTTGTGTTTTCATTTATTTGATGCATGGGTTGTTAAGTTACTTTAACATACTTCCTTGATTCTTTGACCTGGCTTCTAGTTATCTACCTATATATGATTCCATGTGATGCCTTTGATTATAGTTTCATTGTTATATTGCTCATTGTCCTAACTCCTTGATGCCTTGATTATAGTTCCTTAGTTATATTATTTCTGATTGTCCTAACTCAGTGATGCTTTTGATTATAATTTCTTGGTCATAATTCTGCTTGTTTATCCTGCTCTAGTTGTAACCTGCTTTCATCTTGACACCTGATTGTCCTGTTTTAAATTTCTGCTAAAGTTATCTCCTATGCTTGTACCCAGATTATGAGTTTTACTTTCTTTACAGCACCAGTTATATATCTGTTATATCCTAACCCATGATCTATTACTATCCTCTAGCATTGTATACCAGTAGGTACGATCTGCTATTTCTCGGCTCGTCGTGCCCACTGGGATACACTCCGGTGTGTCTCACACCCTCGGGTGACTGTTTTTCAGGTCGAGCGGGTGTTGAGATGTCGGGACGAATTAGCGAGGTATCGAGATAGATGTTCGACCCTGGACAGCCGTGTACTTAGTTAAAGAGTTTAAAGTTGAAAGATTTTGTAATTTGAGAAAAATGAGTTGTAATTTGTAAAGTTATTGTAAAAGCTATTTTGTATTATTGTTAGTACGTAGTTAGTACTCTGATGTTATTGCCAAGCTAGCCGTGCATATATAGGAAAGGCACAATCCCAAAGGGGGATTGAGACTCTTCTATATATGTGGCGGTCTGTCATTGCCCTGGCTGTTTTGCAACTCTGATTTAGAAAAAAAAAAAAAATTTACACTGGATTTTTAAACTCGGGGCGTGACAGATTAGATGGTATCAGAGCAATAGGAAATACGATGTCTAGGTTTGGCTAGGAACGAACCCTAGGATGCCTTGTGTTTACGAGAGAGCGCTGGGTTTTCGTACAGTAGTTTGGTACTTAGTGTATTCCGTGACTCGTGTTTGGGAATCGTTGTTAGTGCAAAGTTAGCTGCGGTCAAGGTTTCGACCGTGAGCCCAGTGTTCCAGTGGAGCCAGAGAGCTCAGATTGGATAAGTATTTGTGGTTCAAAGATTGACCACGGTTCTTGCAGTAAGTATTGGATTTAAAGTTTTGGCCTACATGTCGGATTTAATAAGAAATTGGAAAATGATTCTAGGTTCTCGTGGTTTGATCAGGTGATGGTAGTGACCTTTGGTAAAGGTTATATCATCGGCATAGAGACTGTAAAGGAAGGTATGTGATGTACCTTCAGATATGAGTGGTATCCCCAACAAGTTGTTGGAGACAGATCTATGGTATTTCACTTTTCTTTTGGTAAGCACGTTGGCGGCCGACAACGTACTTTCGAAAGAACTGAGAAATACTCTGCCCTGAAATGGGGAATATTCAGATTGGGTCAGATTGTTAATACCTTGTGACTAATTGTCACTATTGTGAACCTATTCGAGATTTACCAGAGGTTTAGTTGTATTAAGTTTCGGGGACGAAACTTCTTGTAAGGTGGGAGTGATGTAGTAATCCGGAATATTTTATTTTTAATAAATAAAATAAAAGTTGAATTTTTAGCCTGAATTAGAATCTAAAGATTTAATTTGATTTATTTGATCAATTGCCGGTGTGCAAGTTGCACGAATTACGAGGCAAAAAGGCTAATTTTCAATCCGGACATGATCTTGGAAATCCGAGTTGACCGTTGCGATCGTCTCGTCGAACTGAGCAAGTTTCATATTCAGCACTTTCCGATCCGACGGTCTGATCTTCCAGAAATCAAAGAAAAAGGAAGCGGATTTTGCGACTAATAGGGACAGTGGACTGTGTACAGTATATTAAGTTAAATACTGTAGATGAATAGTAATCCTTAACTCTATTCCTTTTTCAACCAACGTTGGCCGATTTACCATCCAGACCCCTAATTTAGCGGAATAAGTAGTCAAACCTAACTATTTTCGACGTTCTGAACGCAATGGCGCAGACTAAAATTTCGTTTGAAGACTCTGGAATTGCGAAAAGCGTGAAAACTGTAAAATTGGACAGTTATTATGAACCCAAAATTTATCTGGACCTCGCATCGGAAAACCAAAATCGCTGTCATATAGATCTCGACGTGCCGGACGTCGTGGCGAAGTCTGTTTTTCGTTTCGATGACCGGAACTCCTCGAAATGCGTAAAATACAGTGAAAATTGGGTTATTTTGCGCATAAACCCAATAATTTGCGCCTCGAAAATCGTGCCACCTTATAGACAGGGACTAGAGTGTAAGATGAACAAGTTTCATATAGGACTAAACTGCAAATGCCAATTGTAGGAGAGGGACTAAAGGGTGAAAGTGTTAAACTGGTTCAGGACTTAACTTTAAATACCTGACGTTTGAGGGGGTTTTGTGCATTTGTGCTATATATGCATGTATATACATGCAACCGCGTGGGGGATTTCTTCAAATTAACCCCACACGCGAAGCCTCTTGGTTTCCCCTCAATCGAAGCCAGCCCTTCACCTTCCTCTGTAACCGACACCTTCCCTCCATTCCTCCCAACCGTCGCATGGTGCTCCGCCGCCGTCGCGTCGCCGGAGCAACCCGAGAAGACAAAGTATTAAAGGAAGGTGCTCTCTAGTAGGGTTCATGGAGGTGTTTTGGAGGTTTAGGTTGGACTTAAACTTCAACTGAGGAGTCCCCAAGGTGGCCGCGACCGACCAAGAAGGGTCCCGACGCCGGCCGCCGTCGCGCGCCGCCGCGGCCAACTCTTTCTTCTTCCTCTCTCCGGCAAAGGTAAGAGGTTGAAAATTATTTGTTTTAGATAGCCCCTGAACCCAACCAACTTGTTCCTTACCTTGAGTAGGCCTTACCTGTGAAGCCCAAGCCGTCGCCGTCGTCCCGGCCGCCGGCGAAAGCAAGTTGTTGCCGGAATTATTGTTTCGGCCGAGGATGATCCCAGGCATCATGCAACCGGTTAAACCAAGATCAAAACCGTTGATCTTTGTCTTCTTGGTGACTGCTAGCTTCTCCCGAAGTTTGGAGTGGATCGGATGAAGATCCGGGGAGATCAAGCATGCCCTAGAACCGGCCGTTTTTGAACCGCGGCCGTTTCTCGCCGTCCGGCGCCGCCGCAGCCCCCTGCCGCCGGCCACCTACCCAGCAAGCACCGGGGGACCGAGAGGATCACTTTGATCCATCTTGCGCCGGCCCAGACCTCGCCGGCCGGAATCCGCCATTAATGGTGGTCATTTTCACCGAGCTTGGAGAATTTGATCTCCGGCGATCGCCGGAGCTCCGTCAGATGGGATAGCGGCTCAGGTGAGTTCCCTTGGTCCTTGTGAAGCTCCCCGTGCACTTGCATGTCAGTCCTAACGTCGGGTTTGTGTGCACCAGAGTTGCACCATTTTGCATTAATGAGCTTGGGCCGAGCTTCGTCGCCGGCGATCGCCGCCGCTCCGCGTCGTCGGCGGATGACCCAGGTGAGCTTGTAGGAACTGTAGGAAGCTTCCCAACATGTTGCATGAGTCTAGTTGCAAAGTTTTTCCAACTTTCCATTGTTGCACCAAGAGGGTTGCCCGAGCTTGCATTTCCGGCCAACCGCCGCCTTCGAGCGCCGGCCAAACCCCCAGGTAATCTTTAAACCCCATGCACTAGCTTTCCTTCCATCTTAGAAACCTAGAATTTGCTTCCTTGCTGACAACAAACTCAGAAATTAACACTTAGTTAATGTTTATATATTATGCTCACAAGGTGTTCGATGATATGCTTCAAAGAGGTTTTAATTGGAATTAGGGTTTGCAATGAATATGAAAGTTGTTGAAAATCATCCCCTGAGATCAGTGCTCACTTCAGATCAAATTGGATCTGTGTGGATGTGTGTGTGGCCCATTGTCAAAATGTTAGAGAGTATTTCTTGGCCCGAAGTTTGCCTCGGGTTCCGTGCTGCCGCAAATTGGTGAGCACGGTGTTCCGCAAGATGGAAGTCACCTGCTGGAAGTGACGGATTGTTAAAATGATTTTTCAGTTGAAAGAACGAGCGAAAACAGTGCTCAAAATGGCATTAAAAGTGTAATTTTAAGAACCCTAGAGGTCTAAACGCAAAATTAACATCATATATTGTTTAGTAAAATGTTTAATTGATTCCTAAGCTTTTCGTTAGGAATCCAACGGCTCCCGTTGAGCGGAAATCGGAATTCGGTTCGAAAATCGGCAAAATTGTCGGTTTTTCGGTATCCGGGTGACAATCGCGCAATTCGAGGAATTGCGGCGGTTTCACCAGGTCGACTGTTGAGTCCCAATAGAATCTGGTTGAGCCAGCGACCCTATTAGACAGCCCGAGTCTCCCGAAAATCCAAATGGGAATTCCCGGGAGGGGCAATTTGGTAATTTCACCAAATAGTGAATACAAGTTTGAATTGGATCAATTAATTGTCAAATTTGGATAATAGGAGATTAAAAAGGGTTAAGTTAAAAAGGTTAAATAACATGTCTGAAATATATATATTTGATTCAGGTGTTCCAGTAGCTCTGATCCTCGAGTTAGTTGCAGATACGGTTTAGTCGCCTGCGTTTTGACAGGTGGGTTATCTTCGGTCCGAATTTTATCAGTTCGGCCCTCTGTGGTGCGATACTGGTTGGACCCCTGTTTTTGGTAGCTTAACTTAATCTCTTTGAGCCTGCTTTTCTTTGATTTCATTATACCTGCTATCTGCCTGATCTATGCTTGTTATCTGTTCTATTCTGCCTTACATGATTGTTCATAGCACCTCTAGCATTTATACTTTTACTTAGACATTTCCATGGTTGATGAGTGAGCCTGTTTCTCTGGTCGATCAAATGATACACTGCTGGGCACATAGATTTGTTTAACTGATGTTTTTACCGAGCTTCGTAGGGTCGCCGAAGTCTGTTCTTGTTTGATAGGACAAAGGCAATTGCTCTACGAGGTTTGGAAACCCAAGCTTCGTAGTGTCGCCTGAGTCTGTTCTTGTTTGATAGGACAAGGGCAATGCTTTTCGGGGTTTGGACTTTTTAAAACAGTTTTCTTAAAAAAAAAATAAATATGTGTTTAAGTTTTGTATCATTTGGTTGGTTTGTGTGAGTGAGTTGAGTTTATCTGTGAGCTTATGATTAGCTGAGATTTGCCTTGATTTGCATATGAGTTGAGATTTATTGTTGCTGATTATCCCTGCATGAGAGTTGAGATTCAGTTGATCTTGTCATTGCATCCCAGTGGGAATTCCCCGGCTTGTAGCCGATTACCCGGTCAGTGGACCGTGAGCTTGAGCATAGCATTATGATTTGCCACGCACTGCTGTTCTTCACGAACATTGCCGGGGTCGCTCCCCGTTGAGATTGTTCTTTACCGGTAAAGTGGTCTAGAGGATGGACCCGTGAGCCTTTGCATCGGGAGGCAGAGCCTCTGCGCGTGCAGGTTATATCAGCCAGTTATAGTGCGGTTCGATGAGACCAATAGTGGCATTAGCCTGAGGTTCGATGTGACCAGCTGTGGCATTAGCCTGAGGTCTTGTGAAGGCCAATATGGTAGCTTGTGATTGGGTCTTTGTGTTTTCATTTATTTGATGCATGGGTTGTTAAGTTACTTTAACATACTTCCTTGATTCTTTGACCTGGCTTCTAGTTATCTACCTATATATGATTCCATGTGATGCCTTTGATTATAGTTTCATTGTTATATTGCTCATTGTCCTAACTCCTTGATGCCTTGATTATAGTTCCTTAGTTATATTATTTCTGATTGTCCTAACTCAGTGATGCTTTTGATTATAATTCCTTGGTCATAATTCTGCTTGTTTATCCTGCTCTAGTTGTAACCTGCTTTCATCTTGACACCTGATTGTCCTGTTTTAAATTTCTGCCAAAGTTATCTCCTATGCTTGTACCCAGATTATGAGTTTTACTTTCTTTACAGCACCAGTTATATATCTGTTATATCCTAACCCATGATCTATTACTATCCTCTAGCATTGTATACCAGTAGGTACGATCTGCTATTTCTCGGCTCATCGTGCCCACTGGGATACACTCCGGTGTGTCTCACACCCTCGGGTGACTGTTTTTCAGGTCGAGCGGGTGTTGAGATGTCGGGACGAATTGGCGAGGTATCGAGATAGATGTTCGACCCTGGACAGCCGTGTACTTAGTTAAAGAGTTTAAAGTTGAAAGATTTTGTAATTTGGGAAAAATGAGTTGTAATTTGTAAAGTTATTGTAAAAGCTATTTTGTATTATTGTTAGTACGTAGTTAGTACTCTGATGTTATTGCCAAGCTAGCCGTGCATATATAGGAAAGGCTCAATCCCAAAGGGGGATTGAGACTCTTCTATATATGTGGCTGTCTGTCATTGCCCTGGCTGTTTTGCAACTCTGATTTAGAAAAAAAATAAAAAAATTTTACACTGGATTTTTAAACTCGGGGCGTGACACCAAGTTATTGTGGTACAAGTTTTAGCTTCGAGAGCATATTTTCTTGGATTACATATTCTAGCCATAGGGGCGGCGGTGGAAATCTGGCCATAATGGATGCTATTCGAGACTGGACAAGACCGGCAGTTATTGTTGAGGTGAGGAGCTTTTGGACCGGATAGGGCCAGCAGAGCTTGACGAATAGGTGATGAGACTGATACCAGCGCCGATTTTAGCATCGCCAGTGATGGGAGATGGATTTGTGAGATACAGTGATGCCTCCCATCGTGGCTATGGAGTTACAGTTGGATTATTGATGAGCATCCAGTATCACCCCGACAGGGCCACTGTGGTGGCGGATACCTGGAGCAGGAGAGCTATTTGGGGTTGAGTTTGATGATTCTGTAGCTGGCGCTGTGTGGAACCGTTAAGGTGACTAGGGCTTGAGGTTGTGTCCCTAGAGGTTTCTTTTGATGGTAGACTGCGGTGGAACAGTCCACTCGGATGGTTAGGATTTGAGAGTGACCGAGTGAGGACCCCAGCTTGTTAAGACTCCTTCCCTTCTTGGATGATCGTGTGGGGGTGTTTTGGGTTGCACTGGTAGAGTTGGCACCATGGTGTGTTGTTGATGTGTGTGTTGTGCGGTTCTCCTCCCCTTTTCCCCCAGCCTTTGTTGGAGTCCCTGAGGTTTTTTCCACATCTCTGTACGGTGGGTAATGTGTTTTGGATCCCTCGCCCGTGATTGACTCGCTCCATTTGAGTTTTGTGAATGTTTGGAGTACGAGGGACGCCCGTTGCAAATCCTTGCTCGTGTGATGAGAGAATTGTGCAATCGGGCCATACCGTACTGGTTGTTGTTATTGTTGTTGAAAAGTAATCACGGGGAGTGAGTAGTGACTTGGGAGCTGGAGACGGTGTTGATGGATACCTACCTTAGTTTTGAGACTCCCTTTTGAGCTGTTTTAGTTTCGAGGACGAAACTTTCTTTTAGTGGGGGAGGATGTGATGATCCGGATCTTTATTGGAGGCTTTTGGCTTGGTCAGTAGCTTCTGGAGGACTATCTTATGTTATGGGAGTGTTTGGGTGTGTATCGGACTCAAGAAATGGACCCGGCACAAAAATCGGATCAAGTTGGCTTTTTCGGGGGCTTTCGGATAAATTTCGGTTGAGAATTTGGCAAAACGGAGGCCGTATTTGGATTCAGCGCGGAAAAACGCTTGAAAACGGCTATTTATTTGTATTTTTTCGGAGTCCGGACACCCAAAATGGGCCTATTTTAGTGGGCCGGTTCACGGGACATACGGGTGCACCAGGCGCAGCCAATTTTGCCGCTGCCACGTGTCGGGCCGCCATTGGCCCGACACAGGCGCGTGGGGGCGCGCTGGTTGGGCGGCGCAGCAGGCGGCTTCCCTCTCTCTCTGCCGCCGGCTTCGTGTCTCCCAAAACGTCCCCCGAACCCTTTTTGCAGAGGAGGTTTTGGCCTATAAATAGCCCATTCTCCACCAATTTTGGATTTTTCCATTCTGGCCAAATTCCCTAATTTTTCCAGAGCATCCCCATCTCATTCTTCTTCTTCTCCTTCACCAGTTTTCGGATTTGGGGTGTGCTGTGGGTGCCCGTAGCTGTGCAAGTGGTGGATGAACCCTTTGAAGCTGATTTCAACCATTTTCGTCGCATTTCAGTGCAGGAGCTCCACAGAACTCATCCCTTAGGATTTTGGCCTAATTTTTGGTTCTGCATCTTCACAAGAGGTAGATCTACAACTTTGGTATTCAACACTTTGGCTAGATCTTGAGTTTTATTGAAGTTTTTAAGCCATCTTTGGGACCCTTGTGCACAGCCTGGGATTTCGGACAGTGCTCAGTGTTTTCCCTCCCCTGGACAGTAGGAATGGAATTTTGAGATGATCTTTGTGAGGAAATCTTCATGACTCAAATATCTACAACTTTGGTATGTATCACTTTACCTAGATTTGAATATTTCTGGGAGTTTATTAGCCATCTTTGAAGAACTTGTGCACAGCCTGAGATTTTGAACTGAGCTCAATGTTTTCCCTCCCCTTTTTCTGGTTTTTCCCGAGTTTTAGAGAGAGAAACTGAGGGAGTGGCCTGAAGTGAACTTGTTCCCCTCTCTGTCCTACATCTCTCCAGGAAGTTTCAGAATTTTTGGAGTTTCCGACAATGAGTTCTCTGCGATACGCCGCGCTTCAACGATTTCCATTTTCTGGCCCGTTACCGTCACAGTTCAGTCGGAAATTCGCTGTGAGCAAACCAGGAGGAGTTTTTGGACGATTTCTTCGACAGCATGTTCCTAAGAGGTAAGGCCTCGATTTTCGTTTTGATCGCTTCGCACTTTTGGCACGGTTCCCGCGACATTTTTGACCCCCTATTTTCTGTGTTGGATTCTGGACAGCACCGGCTTGTCGATTTTATATCTCAGCCTAGGAGCATCGGATCAAGGCGTTTCACGACTCGATTTTGATCTACTCGTCGCGAGGAACACAGTGGTGATTTTTCTGGGATTTTTCGAAATTGTTTCGAAGGTGATAATTAAGCTTTTCTTGGACAGATTGCTACAGGAATTTTGCTGTGGAGATTTTGAGTATGCAACGGTGTTTTATTTTTATCTTGGCCTACAGGTATCGGATCTGGGCGTTTAAATAGTCGTTTTGGGGCTACTCTTCGCGAGGAACGCGACCGTGAATTTTTTGGATTTTCTTGAGGACTAGACAGAGGTGATATTTAGCCATTTTTGGGGCTGATTTTGGACAGTAGGAAATTGTGCAGTTTTGGGATTAATTGTGCGCATTGTTCTGTGCAGTGGAACACAATTTTTGGTGAATTGCTGTGTTAGAGGACAGCGGGCAGCGAGAGGTCCCTTTTGGTGTTGTGCGCGCTTTTCGAGGTGGGTGGTTGTTTCATGCCTCTACTTCTGACCTGCTCACTAAGTTTATTAGAGTACCCGCTATTGAACATATTGTTTGATTATCATGCATGATTGACTGATATGAATGTGAGCCTATCATCGGAGATTAATTTTGTGGATATAGCATGTTGGGGATATTATTGGGATAATATTACTGTTGGAACACGATTATCGGAATAATTTATTAGTGATAATTAATATGCCGTATTAGCACATAGAACTACTGAAGTATGGTTAAATGGACTAATTAATGGGACATGATGACATATCCATGTGCGGGTTTCACTTTGGAACTTATGATGGATCAGGGGTTATACATGTGTAATTGACTGATGATTTTAGCATGATTGTTACATTTATGTGGATATTATTAATTATTACACATGTAAAACTGTTATTGGACATTCTCTCTCTTTCACCTTGCTTGAGGACTTTTGCATGCTTATTTGGACATCTAGATAGGCCACTATTTTATTGCTACACTATCATATTGGGATTTGACTTAGGAGAAACCATGATTGTTGTCTTTCTCCTTCTTATATAGACTTTTGAGTCATGTTGCTCGGGTTCGAGCAGGGGTTTGGGATAGTGTAGCCGGGACCTTAGGGTCAGAGACAGGGTGTACTTGATGTTGGATTGTGGGTTATTGCGGCAACCGCGGACAGTAGGCGGTTGACCGGATCTTGATTATTTTACCCAATTGTGGGTTGTGGGTTGTTGCGGTGACCGCGGACTTTGGGCGGTCGACCGGATGTTTACTGTTGCATCAGATTGGGTATCAGACTTCTCTAGTGGATGGTATTTCCCACTTTTTGAGTACTATTGCATCGGATCGGGGTTTCATTAGTGGACGGAGTTTCCCACTTTGATCATAGTCATGATCCAGTCCTGCTATTGTGAGACATTGGTTACAGAGATACTTTACTCGTGTGGGTCGCTCCCCTCGAGTGCCACTCCGGAGTAGGCTTTAGACCGTGTTGGGTTCCGGTCAGACCGTGTTAGGTTCCGGTCATTTGGACAGAGAAGATACTGAGTTCTTGAGTTCGGCAGCAGAGCAGGCAGTACCAGTTTTACTGGTGGCACTAGATTGGGTCTATTTGGTCAGACACTGTTTCCTGATGCATTCATACCGTCATTTCTTTCGGTATTGCATTTAGAGGCATACTAGTAGTGGTTTCCCCTTTTATTCAGTAGTTCTGTTTACAGCTTTACCACTTGCCCCTTTTCTTGCCTCTAGTAGACTTAGTGGGTACGCCGGAGCTTGAGGCTTTACCCACAGGGGGAGGCTACTGGTTTACTAGTGGTTCTCACCCCTCATTGTTGTTTCCCTCTTTTCTTCCCCCCTGTTTTGCAGAGTCCTCTTCGGGAGTTGCTGATCTTCAGTCGTTGTCCGAGGCGAGGGAGTCACGAGCTAGATCTTTACCACCCGAGGAGTGTAGCTGTATCCCCTGGTTGGAGATTCCTGGTAGCTGTTGGCTGGTTTTTACTGTTTTATTTGGAGAGAGATCTTTTGTATTTGGAGAGACTGATGTTGAGACTGATGTATTATAGTTTGTTTATTCCCGTTTTATAGTTGAGAGATGCTGTACTGTGGACATTGTATGATGATTATCTGTATTCGAGGAAATGGATATTGTACTTTATTTCATGATGTACAGTGATTGGATTTTATTTTACAGTATTTTATTTCAGCTCTGATATTTGTGTAGCTATAGTACCATCTTTTGCAGGTTAGACGCTTCGCCTATGCGGGTTTTAGCATAGGTGGCGGATCTGTTGGTGAGCCCGGGTCGTAGTTCCGACCCCGGGGCGTGACAGTGACGCTTGCACACCGGCGACCCGTTTCGTCGCATTTTAGTGCGCGGACTCCCCCGGCCTACTCCGACCTCTGATTCAGGCGATTCTTGCGCCTTTGGACTCACGACAGGTAGGCCTTCAACTTTCATGTTTTGAGTTTCCTCTATTTTGTTGGGTTATATATATTAAAGGATCTAAATAGGGGAAAAAAAATCTAGAGGGGGGTGAATAGGTGTAAACGTTAAACACTCAAAAAATCATTGCGCAATAAAACCCAATGCGGAAATAAAATTAAACACGCAAGATTTTTACGTGGAAAAACTCCAAACCGGAGTAAAAAACCACGGGACCGATAACACGGCGAAATCCACTAGAATTAACACACGTACAAGGTGATATAACGTACTCACAGACGACTCAACCTTTTACCATACGCTCCTAGTAGATCTTCTCCGCTCGCTCCACGACGCTTCTCGAATCCACGATCCGCGCCCAACGCTGAATCCACAGCGTCCAACGTCGAGTCCACGACGTCCGACCGAATCCACGGTCTTCACCCAGTAGCACGCTTCGAATCCACGAACGTACCTCGCTCCGAATCCACGTGAGCGGTTGCACCTTGAATCCACAAGGCCACGCGAGTCCACGCGCCGATTTTGGGTAAATCGTTGTTTTTGGGTGGTGATGATCCGCCGAATACTTAGATTAGAAATAGATCGGAAATACCATCTAAGTATTCATTGATTTGATTCTACTCAAAATCTGAGTATGGAAAACCTAGAATCAAATCAATCAATATAGATGAAGAAACATAGAATAAATCTATTGATTTCCTTTCTTCTCTATATGTGGATTTTTCTCTTTTTCGGCTTCTACCGATCTACCCTAGAAAATGAATCATAGGGTCTATTTATAGGTTAGAAACCATTGGAAGAAGATAAGGATCAAAAACAACCTTTTCTGGAAATTTTACAGGACGGCGATCCGGATCGGAATTACGGCGATCCGGATTGTCGTAACGAGAAAGACAATTTCCAGAAAAACAAGGTTCGGGATCCGGATCGAAATGCCCGATCCGGATCGTTCATACATTTCACCAAAAACCAATGTTCGGGATCCGGATCAGAATTGGCTTGGATCCGGATTGGATTTGCATATGAACCAACACCCTTCGGGATCCGGATTGGAAGTCTGATCCGGATCCTGAACATGTCCCATGTCCAGTTTTTGATTTTTATGCAATAAAAAATTCTTCCAAGTGTTTCTACACTATAAGAAGTATTCGGATCACCAAAAATCATTAGTTAAACATACCTGATCCTTTTGAATTCTTCTTTCTTGAGATTGAGGTATACGATCCAAACTTCTTTTATCTTCAATCTTCAAGACTTAATACTTTCAAGAAATGCGCCAAAACAAATTCCTTAACATATTTTCGTGTGGATTTTGGAGTTTCCCGAGCTTCTTCGTGACCCATTTTCCTTCGCGGAGTTTTGGACAGCACTCGAGTGTTTTGGCTATATCTTTGCGCACAGGCATCGGATCGAAGGGTTTCAGAGGCATTTTTCATCTACACTTCGCAAGGAATCTCCTGAATTTTTTCCAGATTTTTCTGAATTTTTTCCAAAGGTGAAAATCTCATTTTTCTGTAGTTCTTTGATACAGAATTTCTGTACAGTTTTTGTTGGGGTGTTTCCCTTGCCGAATTTGTATCTCAGCGTAGGAAACTCGGTTTTGAACGTGCAGATACTCGTTTCGACCAGTTCGTCTCGAGGATCGTGATAGTATTTTTCTTGGAATTTTCCGAGCATTTTTCCCAGATGAAAATAGGGAAACTTTGGACTAATAAGTTTTGGACAGATTTTTGTGGACATTGTATGTTTAAATTATGTATGTTCTTTTGGGTATGTTGTGCAGTGTCGTAGTGACTGTTTGGACCGAGCGTGGGTTTCACCTTTGAGACAGGGATTTAGCGCTCGAGGTGGGTACCGTTGTCACCTCTTACTTTTGATCACCCATTAGACATACTAAGAGAAGTTCCTATATCATGTTGATAGTTGTAACAGTGGGATGAACCTAGCATGCTTGTATGAAAGTATCGATTGGTTGTTAGCACTTGCATCTTTAGAGGACTAATTATTAGTGAATTATATTTCTTGCAAAAGGATAAATTGTTTAAACCTTTTGGTAATAATAGGCTAAAACCATATCATGCTTTATGTATAATTGGGAGACTTATGCATGTGTATGAATCAGCTTATGGCATGTTAGTACTTCAGATATTCAAACAAAGGCATACTATAATTCTTGTAAGAATTAGAACACTGAGATCATTTTATTAAGTAAAGGACTTAGCATACTTGTATGGTCACCTAGTTAGGCCACTATTTTCTGCTACACTATCATGCTGGAACTGACTTAGGAGAAACCATGTTTTTATTCTTTCTCCAGTTACTTAGACATAGGGGATAGCATGCTCAGGTTAGAGCAGGGGCTGGGATAGTGCAGTCAGCTATTGGGATTTGGGACAGGCAGGCTTGAGGACAGGGCATTTGCGGCAACCGTGGATTTTGGGCGGTTGATCAGATTATTACTAATGCATCAGATTTGGGGATAGGGGATCGGGTTTCTTTAGCGGATGGCTTTTCCCACTCGATTAGAGTCTCGATCCAGTCCTACTATATCGGGTTACTTATGGCGACTTATTTCACTCGTTAGGGTCGCTCCCCTCGAGTGCCACTCCGGAGTGTGTGTATGTGTGACCGTGCCGGTCAGGAGCCGGTCTGTTGCCCTTGGGATGGGACCATGCCGGCCAGGAGCCGGTCTGCATCCCGCAGCTGAGTTGTGAGTTAGTAGGCATAGCAGGCAGAACCGGTGTTCACCGGTGTCTAGATTGGGTTACCCAGGCAGGCATATATACTCTGATGCATACTTTTAGCTATTCTTTTAGCTTATCATTTTAGAGGCATATTAGTGGTAGCTTTCATCAGTTGTCACATTTATAGTTTACCACCCCTGTTTTATTTTTCGCCTCTAGTAGTCCTAGTGGGCGTATCTGTGTAATGACACGATTTTTCTGTAACAATTAACCCTCCTTCTAATTTAGTGTTCTTTTAGTACCCCGGGATTATTGTATTTTGTGAGTCGGTCGGTCTGTGGTGCATGTATTTTTCTGTGAAAGAGCACAAAAAACGATGACCGACGGTGCGATCGGATCTGAAATCCGATGTCGTGATCTCCCGGAACGGAATTTTTAATGATACGGTGACTAAACGTGCAACGAAATCCGTGCAAAATATCTTGCACCCGTTTGGGATAATGGGGGTTATCTCGTAGGGAATAATTAATTAAATAATTAATTATTCGATGACGGAAAATAGAAAACAGAATTTAAACTACGTACGAGATAAAAAAAAATCCCACCTTTCGTTAAAAAGAAATAAAAAGAGAAATACGAAACCCTAACCGAGAGAGAGTGGAAAGAAATAAAAAAAAAGAGGAAAAAGGCGGAACCCTAACCGGAGGAAAGGAAGAGGGAGAAGACGGCGGGATCCGATCACCCCGAACTACGTACCGGAAGCTAGAGCGCGATCGGTCGTTCCCCGTCGGATTATCCGGTGAGTGTTTTTACGTTCGTAGTATTTTCGGGTTCCTTTTCGTAATTTTTAGATGTCTTCCCCGTCTCCGTTCCCTTCGTCTCCACCGCCCGTCGCCGTTGCCGTGCGATTTAGGGCACGACGCGGGCGGACGGACGACGCGCGGTCCCGCTAGGTCACCGCGCGGGCGGAGGAGACGCGCGGTGCCGCTAGGGCACCGCGCGGACGGACACCGCAAGGGCGGGCGCCGCCGAGGCGCCGCGCGGGCCCGGACCCGCGCGGGTGCCGCGCGGCGCGCACTTGCGCGGGAGCCGCGCGGCCGCCGCGCGGGCGCCGCATGGCTCGCACCCGCATGGGAGCCGCACGGCTCGTACCTGCACCGCGTGGGCGCGTGGGCGCCGCGCGGGTAGTCTCCGCGCGGGCGCCACCCGCGGGCGCTCGTCGCGCGGTCTTGAACCACGCGGGGCACCCGCGGGCCGGCGGCCGACGCGCGGGCGCTTTGTGGGACATCCGCGGACGGCGGGCGACCTCCGCGCGCGACGACGCCTGCGGGGAGGCGATGTGCGTGCGCGCGAGAGTCGGCAAGTATGGTTCTTGGCACCGTTTTGGGGTTACGGCGCAGAGTTAATTGGGTTTCCGTTTCCGGTAAGTGTATACGTTATTAACTGTTGTTTCTGGGGATTTCCTTAGGTCCAGGTGCGCAGCGGGAGAGTATCAAAGACCCCTAGTACCCCGATCTTCCCGCAACCAGGTGGGTTCTTATGCAACAAGTGCTGTAAGTGCATTAGGTGCAGTATATCATTTTAAAAGTTCGTACTAACCTGTTTAATAAAGTAGATGAAGTGTTTCCAATAAATTAACCCTTCGCATTATATGTACCGTTCTTTGCTAATGTTCGTGGTGACCTAGTGTCGCGACATTTAATTTACGCCGACTTCGGCAATCCAGTTTTGGATGCTGCACGTACACAGGCGGAATGGCCCCCGCATGGGTGTACTTTTTCGGAGAAGTGGTCTGAATGACTCGTGTGCCCCACGCGTGTAGGGTGGGGACCTCTTCACGATTGCTAGACATGTCGCTCACGCATCGTGAAGGGGTAAAAGCATCGTAAGTGTCGCGTGGGGAGATCGTCGACTACCCTGACGTGACGGTGCCACTAAATTAAATAAAGTGAATTCAGGGCGAAGGATAGCGAAAGGTTCCGGTGCAGAGTAATTCATTCTAATTTTCTGTTCATTAATGTTATAACATCTACTTTATTTGTCACTGACTTTACCCACTCCGTGACAGGTCCAAATAGGTATGTACATCGGGACGGTGGTGAGGCAACGCAGACTTAGCTATCGGCCGTATGAGGCCCTTTGTTAAAACTCTTAGTGTGGTTATCTCTATTCTCTCTCCTTAGTTTATTTTGTGTGGACGTGGATCATGCTGGATATGTAGACAAGTAACTAGTTGTTTGGATATTGTTATGAATCTTAGACTTTGCGGCCGTTTTACGATATCAAAAGGATTTCGAAAATGTTTTTCAAAAAAAATAGGGTGTCGTGTGGGCACCACTTTGAAAACTCTGTGGATTTATCCTTTCAAATAATATAGCCGCCTTAATGTGAATGTTTAGACGTTTCTAAAGGAATGGGTGTCGTGTGGACACCGTTTGCAAACTCATAGGTTCATCCTAGTGTTGTTGAATGTTGTTGCAAGTTCATACTTGTTCACTGTGACTGTGTGGTTAATGCTGTATGATGTTATTGTCGTTGTTGTAATCGTGACGCCGTGCATATACAAAGGAGACTCTGTCCGTTTGCAGGGTGAATTTGTATATGTGGCGGGTCTGACACGCACCGGTAGGCGAGGTCGTCCTCACTCGCATTTCAAAAAAAAAAAAAAAAAACACGTTTTTCCGCTTGTCTTAAGACCTCCGGGGCGTGACAATATGAGTTTGAGGTCTACCCACTAGGGGAGGCTACTGTTTTTATAGTAGTTCTCACCCCCCACTATTTTCCTTTTTCTTTTCCCCTTTGTTTTGCAGAGTCCTTAGCGGGAGTTGCGGGACCCTCTTCCCAGGATCGAGGTAAGAGGATCGCTGATTAGATAGCTACTTCCCCTAGCTCGAGTTTTGTTGTTTTGGATGTATCCCCCTGTACACTCGACGGTTTGTATTTTCCTTTTTTTTTTTTTTTTTTGGGTCTGGTCTCGGCCAGCTGGTTTTTTTTATTTCGTGAAGCTGGGGAGAGACACATGTTATATTGATGAAAGTTTATGTTGTACTTTTATTTCCAGCGTTTGTCTGAGATGTATTAGTT
>CM054938.1:19279408-19430180 GCA_029168755.2 Tillandsia fasciculata | reverse complement strand
TGTCACGCCCCGGAAACCGGGCTCGTCTACAGATCCGCCGTGCACACGGAATTTTCCGCGTACACGAAGCGCTGGTAACCTGCTCAGATATAATCTAACAATAAAAGAGCATAATACAGAGCTGAAATAGAAGAACCACATAGTATCTCAGACTGGGACTACAAATAACACTGTAATAAGTACAATAATCTCCCAGCTCACCAAAATAGTACAACCAGCTGGCTAACGCCAGACCCAAAATAAAAGGGGAATACCACAGTCTGAGTGAAGGGTACAGCCTCTATCTACAGCTCTCAGTCTCCCAGGAGATCTATCTATTCGGCGATCCCCTTACCTCGATCCGCTGCCGATGGCCTAGCAGCTCCCGCAGATGACTCTGCAAAATAAGGGAGAAGGAAGAAACAGAAAATAACAATGGGGGTGAGAACTATCAGATAAACCAATAGCCTCCCCTAGTGGGTAAAAACCTCAACTCTGACGCACCCACTAGGACTACTAGAGGCAAAAAGGGAAAAGGTGAAGTGGTAGGATAAGTAAGGTACTGAAACAGTAAAACTACCACTACTATGCCTCTACTGCGGTACTGGCTATCAAAACTGTATGCATGCATCAGTAAACAAAACTGTCCAAAATAACCCAATCCGTCATCTGATCCACGATCGGTACTGCCTGCTCCGCTCTCATCATCGGGCAAAAATCCGCGCCGACGTGATAGCAAAACTGTCAATAACTGTCTGGCCCCAGCCTCTAGAGTGGAACTCGAGGGGAGCGACCCACACGAGTAAAGCATCACCGGGCAACAACCGCGCCGGTATGATAAGTCTCCAAATTCACCGGGCAACAACCGCGCCGGTATGATAAGTCTCAAAAGCAGGACTGGATCATGACTATGATCAAAGTGGGAAAAACCATCCACTAAAGAAGCCTGATACCCAATCAGATGCAATAGTACTCAATAAGTGGGAAACATCATCCACTAGAGGAAACCCAACCCCCAGCTAATGCAAAATAAACCAGGCTCAACCCCTATCTGATGCAAGGACAACATCTGGTCGACCGCCTACCGTCCGCGGTCACCGCAATACCCCAAATCCACAATCTAATGCAAAAATCAACCCCTATCTGATGCAAGGACAAACATCTGGTCGACCGCCCACTGTCCGCGGTCACCGCAATACCCCATAAATCCACAATCTAATGCAACCTTGGCTACACTATCCCAAACCCCTGCTCACACTTGAGCAACAACATATGAATGCAAAGGACAACAATGAAAACATGTTCAAATCCCAATATGATAGTGTAGCGATAAATAGTGGCCTTACCTGATGTCCGGGCATGCATGCAACTGTCTTTATTTAAAAAGTTGTAAAATAGTGTCAAAGGTTTAAAACAATTGATTTACTGAATAAAAGTCATTTGCATGCGAGATCATAGCCTTTGTCTCAGTCACAGTGTCCCAATATAAGTCATCATATCATTTGTGGGGTTATATTAAATTTTAGGGGAGGTTAGTTTGTCCCAGTAGTCCTGTCAGTTGTCATGTAAGTTGTCCCAATGGTTCTCATTAATTGTCATGTTAGTTGTCCCAATTGTTCTCATCAATTAAATTTTAGGGGAGTTCGTCCCAACGGTCCTGTCATTTGTCATGTTAGTTTGTCCCAATGGTTCTCATTAATTGTCATATTTTAGGGGATTTCTAATAATCCCAGTGAGCTTGTCAAAAATGAGGTAAGCAACAACCGCCCACCTCGAAAAGCTCAAACAACACCCCAGGTAGTCCCCTGGTTGTCCGCAGTCCTCAAATCCTGCAAATCAACGCTCCCGGTATAAATACAAATCCCAAAAAGCACAATATTTGCTGTTTTTCAGACAGCACAGAAAAAGAGGAATTTTTCACCTCTAAAATGAGCTCCTAAAATCCCAGAAAAATCACGGTTGCGTTCCTCGCGAAGAGTAGATCAAAATCGACTCTTAAAACGCCTCGATCTGACGCTCCTACGTCAAGATAAAAATCGGAGAAGTCGGTGCTGTCCAAAAACCATCACAGTAAAAAGGGGGGTCAAAGAGGACTCGGGAATCGTGCCAAAAGTACGAAACGGAGCAAAATGATCAACACGGAAATCGAAGCCCTACCTCTTACGGTCGCGCTGTCGCAAAAATCGTCCAAAAATTCCACCCGGTTAGCCCGCAGTGAATTTTCGACGGAACTGCGACGGGAAATGGGCCTAAAAAGAAAATCGTCGCAGTGCGCCGCGTCGCAGATATCTCACTATCTGTAACTCCTAAATTCTGAGATTGTAGAGAGAGAAAGAGAAGAGAGAGAGGAAAAACTTTCGTATTGGGCATTTTCTCTGATTCTCTCTCTAAGGGCTCGAAAACCGAGGTGCAAAGAGGGAGGGGAGAGGTCCTATTTATAATGGGCCAAAGGGAATCCCACACGGGATCGGATCCGAACACGAAACACCAAAACGGGCCAACCAGGAAGCGCCACGTGTTGCCCAAACAGGAAACAGCCTGTGCAGGGCCAACCGGATTCGCCACGTGTCCCACGTGGTGCACGCCGGTCCGCGCTCCGGGTCTTCCGGAAGATGTCGGCCAATGGGATGCGCCACGTGTCACCTTCCCACGTGCCTTCTAGAAGCCGGCCAGCCAATCACAGCTGCCACGTGGCAGGGAAAGAATTCGGTGCACCCGGTGCACGCCTGGCCCATGGACCGCGCACCCGAGCCCCTGCCCGCGCCTGCCCGCGCTGCCCGCGCTGCCCGCGCTGCCCGCGCCGCGCTCCCCCGCGCTCCGCCGCTGCGCCGCCGCTGCGCCGCTGCCCGCCGCCGTGCGCCGCCGCCCGCCGCCGCTCGCCGGTCGCCGGAACAGTAATTCCGGCGGCCGGAGTTACTGTTCCGGCGTAACAGTTGTGCCGAAAAATTAAAGTAAATATACCATTTTGATCGTTTTCGCGCGCTGAGTCCAAATCCGACGTCCGTTTCGCCAAATTCTCATCCGAAATTTTGCCGAAAGCTCCCGGAAAATCCCATTTGCTCCGATTTTCGCGCAGAGTCTATTTTAAATATCCAATTTCGTTTCTACAAGCTCCGTTGCACAGTACAAGCTCCCTACAGTCACTGTTTAATGTTGTACAGTTCCTGCGGGAGTCCGGATCATCACATCCTCCCCCACTAAAAAGAGTTTCGTCCTCGAAACGAGACTAAACAATAATACTCAGTCCGATGTCTCGAATAAGTAGGGGTGAGCATCCTTCATCTCCGACTCGAGCTCCCATGTAGCTTGTTGCGCTCGTTATGACTGTGGCCCCATTGGTATCTTCACCTAAGGATGGCCCCCGATCCTCCAATACCTCAAAGGTCCCATATATCAGGGAAGTTTCTAACGAAAATGCCGATCTCCTGATTCTTTTTCCTTCGGACTGCGGACTTTCAGAATACATGATCTACAAATCTAGAAATTCCAAGTCTCTTCGCCGAACATCGGCATAGCTCCTCTGCCGGCTTTGGGCGGTCTGAAGATACATCCGACTTGTCGGATCTTCTCCTCTGCCTCTAACAATACGTCTGGTCCCAAGGTCGCCTCTCGCCCCCGTCACTTCAACAATAAAAGGGGACCGACACTTGCGTCCATACAACGCTTCAAACGAAGTCATCCGAATGCTTGCTTGAAAACTGTTGTTGTACGCGAGCTCAGCCGAGGGTAAGTGTCGAATCCACCCTCCGCCGAAATCCAAGATGTATGCTCTTAGCATACCCTCCAAGATCCGCATAGTTCGCTCTGACTGCCCATCAGTCTGCGGAGGAAAAGCCGTACTAACCCTGAGTTGAGTCCCCACAGCTCCAAGCTCATGTCTCTAGCGAATACAGCGGCGGGCACTTAGATAACCGCACCACCTCAAAAAAGTACAGAAGGACTAACCGCCAAGTGACTACGTAGTCTACACCAGCAAATGCATCCGCTCCTCCCAGGGCACCTGGTAATCCATCCTCATGTCTCGGCACGAATGCTCGATCCGAGTACCTCTGTACTCCTGAGGTTCCTAAAAATCCCCCAAATGATCACTTATCTAATTTCCGGTAATCCCTTACAACCGAAGTGAACCTACTTCCTACATCTCAAAAAGCACCGCGCCGCGTAGTCCCCCACTATGCTAGCTAAAAAGTTCCGCACACCAAAGCGAAACATCCGCCTCGCTAGCGAAGTCAATACTTCAAGGCAAAGAAAAGCCCTGCGGCAACCCCCCGTCACACAGACCTCTCCTGGCCTGGCTCCCAAAAGATCGTCCTCGCAGCACAATCACCGCCGCGAAAAAGGGATACTGCACCACCAGTTTATCTATGTACCACGATCAAGTCCTCCAGCTGAGTCATGACCATCAGGTCTACTGGCATAATCCAGGACTCATCTGCACCGGTCAGGACCAACGACACATCCATGCGCTAAAAGATCGGGAATACGTACCCCCCCCGTGCATAAGGACCGTCCTACCCCTAACCCATGCAATGAAGTAAATGTACTCCTAACGCATATCTAGCATGCTCAAGTGCAATACAATGCAAAATCTAATGCCCAAAGCAAAATAATTAATAATACCTGCCACCATATGGTCGGGCTGCTGCAAAGTCCTCCACCTGAGCGCATAAACCCGACCGCATCTGAGCTGGTGGCGGGATCAGCAGGGTAAAAAGATGGGGATCCGCTCACTGGAGCATAAGGCCGTTGAGCTGACGACCGTTGCGGAGATACGAAGGGAGCCGAAACTGAAGAAGAAATGCTGCTGGGGTCGAAAAGGGGCATGAAGCTCTCGAACATGGCCTGACTGTCCACATTTATAACAACGACCCCACCTCTGATCACAGGTGTGTGACAAATGAGTCCTCCACAGAATATACATCTGTCTCGTCGCGAAGCCGTGGCTGTCCCGACTGCTGCTGCTGCTGAGTTGCGGGGGTCTCTGGGATCCACCAGGCCCTCGCTGTTTCTCCGAACGTCCACGGCCCGTGAACTGAGGTGGTGGCGGTCGGGGCGGCCTCCAGGAACTAGCCTGTCCCTCGTCGTGCTGTGCTGGACGCTTTTTGTCAGAATTCTGAGCGACCAAGCCCCCACGTCTGGCAATGACGTGGTCTCCCCTTTCAACCCACTGTGCATGCTCTGCTGCCTCCTCCAGGTCTGCACCGCTGAGCATGCACTCAAAGTATAGGTTTCTGGGCGCAGACCCGACTCAAAGAGCTCCACCTGGTGCGGTCCGTCCCTGGCGACATAGGGTACGCAGTTGAGCAACCGCCTGAACTCCTGAAAGTAGTCCAATGCTGTCCGGTCGCCTTGCTGAAGATTCTTCAAATCATCTTCTAGCTTTTTCTTCACACTTGTGGAAAAGTACGTATCCAGAATCATCTTCTTAAACTCTGCCCAGGGTAGCTGTCGAGTGATCCGAACTCCAGGGGCTCCACCCGACGCCACCATGCATCAGCATCCCCGTCTAAACAGTGTACAGCCATATGTACCCTGTACTTCTGGTCTATGAAGAAGTCCCGGAATAACTTCTCCATTGACGAAAGCCATCCAAATCTCCCAAGGCTCAGTATCCCGCCCTGAAAACCTGGGCGTCCCCGCTTACAAAACTGAGTAAGTTTGTCAGCAAACTCCTGCTCCTCAGCAGGAGTCAATGGCCGAATTGCTCCCTGAGCAACAGGGGATGCCGTGGTCACTGGTCCAACTGGGGGAGCCACAGCAGGGGAGGAAGGTACGGGAGAACTCTCCGGGGGTGCAACAACAGGCTGCGCCCTCTGCTCTAACATCTGCGTCAGCCGACCTATGCCTCCTCCTGACGCCGCCGGCCTCTGACATCTGGGCCATCAGAGCCTGAAGCTCCTGCACCTCACTCTGCTGGCCCTGCTCGGACTCCCTCCGGCTCGGGCTCAGAGGAAGAAGGCTGCGAACGCGTCAACATTCTACGTTGCGTAGGCATCCTACCACAAGAAACCACACTCAGTATCATCAATCCCCACACGACCCAATCTAGCGAAAGTCAAAGACATCCCCCATTCTGTGACTTTATGTTGTCTGCAGCCAACATAACTGTACACCAGAAATTTGGGTATGTCGGGTCCCTCTTCTCTCACTGGAAGAGTCAAACCAAATAAATCAGCGACTTTCGCGAAATGTCACGTCTCTCATGCCTATTATCCTAGGGTCTGCTCAAAAGCCTAGGGTTTCTAAGTCCCACTGACCTATCCCTAAGCTCTGATACCACTTAATCTGTCACGCCCCGGAACCCGGGCTCGTCTACAGATCCGCCGTGCACACGGAATTTTCCCGCGTACACGAAGCGCTGGTAACCTGCTCAGATATAATCTAACAATAAAAGAGCATAATACAGAGCTGAAATAGAAGAACCACATAGTATCTCAGACTGGACTACAAATACACTGTAATAAGTACAATAATCTCCCAGCTCACCAAAATAGTACACCAGCTGGCTAACGCCAGACCCAAAATAAAAGGGAATACCACAGTCTGAGTGAAGGGTACAACCTCTATCTACAGCTCTCAGTCTCCCAGGAGATCTATCTATTCGGCGATCCCCTTACCTCGATCCGCTGCCGATGGCCTAGCAGCTCCCGCAGATGACTCTGCAAAATAAGGGAGAAGGAAGAAACAGAAAATAACAATGGGGGTGAGAACTACCAGATAAACCAATAGCCTCCCCTAGTGGGTAAAAACCTCAACTCTGACGCACCCACTAGGACTACTAGAGGCAAAAAGGAAAAGTGAAGTGGTAGTATAAGTAAGGTACTGAAACAGTAAAACTACCACTACTATGCCTCTACTATGCGTACTGGCTATCAAAACTGTGCATGCATCAGTAACAAAAGCTGTCCAAAATAACCCAACCGTCATCTGATCCACGTCGGTACTGCCTGCTCCGCTCTCATCATCGGGCAAAAATCCGCGCCGCTGTATAGCAAAACTGTCAACAACTGTCGGCCCCAGCCTCTAGAGTGGAACTCGAGGGGAGCGACCCACACGAGTAAAGCATCACCGGCACAACACCGCGCCGGTATGATAAGTCTCCAAATTCACGGGCAACAACCGGCCGGTATGATAAGTCTCAAAAGCAGGCTGGATCATGACTATGACAAAGTGGGAAAACCATCCACTAAAGAAGCCTGATACCCAATCAGATGCAATAGTATCCCAATAGTGGGAAACACATCCACTAGAGGAAACCTCAACCCCCGCTAATGCAAAATAAACCAGGCTCAAACCCCTATCTGATGCAAGGACACATCTGGTCGACCGCCTACCGTCCGCGGTCACCGCAATACCCCATAAATCCACAATCTAATGCAAACTCAACCCCTATCTGATGCAAGGACAAACATCTGGTCGACCGCCCACTGTCCGCGGTCACCGCAATACCCCATAAGTCCACAATCTAGCACAACCTTTCTACACTATCCCAAACCCCTGCTCACACTTGAGCAACAACATATGAATGCAAAGGACAACAATGAAACATGTTCAAATCCCAATATGATAGTGTAGCGATAAATAGTGGCCTTACCTGATGTCCGGGCATGCATGCAACTGTCTTTATTTAAAAGTTGTAAAATAGTGTCAAAGGTTTAAAACAATTGATTTACTGAATAAAAGTCATTTGCATGCGAGATCATAGCCTTTGTCTCAATCACAGTGTCCCAATATAAGTCATCATATCATTTTTGTGGGGTTATATTAATTTTAGGGGAGTTTGTTAGCGGTCCTTGAGTATTTGTTATAGTAATTGTCAGTAGTCCCAATGGTTCTCATTAATATCCTGTTAGTTTGTCCCAATTGTTTCTCATCAGTTACTGTTAGTAGTTCGTCCCAACGGTCCTTGTCATTTGTCATGTTAATTTGTCCCAATGGTTCTCATTAATTGTCATATTTTAGGGGATTTCTAGTAATCCCAGTGAGCTTGTCAAAATGAGGTAAGCAACAACCGCCCACCTCGAAAAGCTCAAACAACACCCCAGGTAGTCCCTGGTTGTCCACAGTCCTCAAATCCTGCAAATCAACGTTCCCGGTATAAATACAAATCCCAAAAAGCACAATATTTGCTGTTTTTCAGACAGCACGGAAAAAGAGGAATTTTTCACCTCTAAAATGAGCTCCTAAAATCCCAGAAAAATCACGGTGCGTTCCTCGCGAAGAGTAGATCAAAATCGACTCTTAAAACGCCTCGATCTGACGCTCCTACGTCAAGATAAAAATCGGAGAAGTCGGTGCTGTCCAAAAACCATCACAGTAAAAAGGGGGTCAAAGAGGACTCGGGAATCGTGCCAAAAGTACGAAATGGAGCAAAATGATCAACACGGAAATCGAAGCCCTACCTCTTACGGTCGCGCTGTCGCAAAAATCGCCAAAAATTCCACCCGGTTAGCCCGCAGTGATTTTCGACGGAACTGCGACGGAAATGGGCCTAAAAAAAACGTCGCAGTGCGCCGCGTCGCAGATATCTCACTATCTGTAACTCCTAAATTCCTGAGATTGTAGAGAGAGAAAGAAGAGAGAGAGAGGAAAACTTTCGTATTGGGTCATTTTGTCTGGTTCTCTCTCTAAGGGCTCGAAACCGAGGTGGGTGAAAGAGAGTGGAGAGGTCCTATTTATAATGGGGCTGGGGGTCCCACACAGGATCGATCCGAACACGAAACACCAAAACGGGCCAACCAGAAAGCGCCACGTGTTGCCCAAACAGGAAACAGCCTGTGCAGGGCCAACCGGATTTCGCAACGTGTCCCACGTGGTGCACGCCGGTCCGCGCCCGGGTCTTTCCGGAAGATGTCGGCCAATGGGCTCGCGCCACGTTCACCATCCACCGTGCTTCTAGAAGCCGCCAGCCAATCACATCTTGCCACGTGGCAGGGAAAGAATTCGGTGCACCCGGTGCACGCCTGGCCCAGTGGACCGCGCACCCGAGCCCCCTGCCCCGCGCCTGCCCGCGCTGCCCGCGCCTGCCCGCGCCGCGCCCCCTCCGCGCTCGCCGCTGCGCCGCCGCTGTGCCGCTGCCCGCCCGCCGTGCGCCGCCGCCCGCCGCCGCTCGCCGGTTCGCCGGAACAGTAATTCCGCGGCCGGAGTTACTGTTCCGGCGTAACATTTTACCGAAAATTAAAGTAAATATACCATTTATGACCGTTTCCATTCGCGCGCGCTGATCCAAATCCGCCGTCCGTTTCGCCAAATTCTCATCCGAAATTTTGCCGAAAGCTCCCGGAAATCCCATTTGCTCCGATTTTCGCGCAGAGTCTATTTAAATATCCAATTTCATTCTACAAGCTCCAATGCACTGTACCAGCTCCCCGCGAGTCACTGTTTATGTTGTACAGTTCCCGCGGGAGTCGCGATCATCACACATGAACCAACACCTTCGGGATCCAGATTGATTGGTTGACATCGATCCTGAACATGTTCCATGCCAGTTTTTGATTTTTATGCAACTAAAATTCATCCAAGGTTTCCTCACACTATGAAAAGTATTCCGGTCACTCAAAAATATTAGTTAAACTACCTGATCCTTTTGAATTCTTCTCGCTTGAGATTGAGGTATATATTCAAACCTTGCTTATCTCATCTTAAGACTTAACACTTTCACGAATACGCCAACTCAAATTCCGTAACAATCTCCCCCTTTTGGCGGTTTCTGACAAAACCCAAATCCACTAAAGAAATTTCAAAAAGGATATTTTTGTTGCTATCACCATACAACAAAAATTACAATGAAGATCAAAATACAAATGAAAGCATGATATAAACTCCTAAAACAGACTCTAAGAACTTAGACATCTGTATCTCTGCAAAATAAAGCATTCTTGGACAAACAAATTCGTTAGATACCTCAAGAATTGAACATATCAAAACCAAATACAGAGATGAGTTTATATCTATCATGACATTTGCAAAATCAGATATGTTATGAAACACAATAAATACCGCATATCTTCTAAGCAATAATCATTCAATGTCACAAATTATTTAGTTACATCAACTTGTTAGTTATTTACTGCCCAAATAGTTAGTCGAATAGTTGTAGGGACATGCATCAAATCACAAGATAAAACCACAAGTTGAAGTATACTTACCTTAGTTTTGACATAGTTTTCACACTTGGGCATTGTTGTTTCATTTGTTCACGTTCCTTGTCACCAGTGCAGGTTGAATTGATTCGTTCATCTCTCCCCCTTTTTTGTCACAAAGGAGCCCAAAATTACAAAATAAGGAGAGTTAACAGTTCCAAAAAGATGAAAACCTGAGCACTAAGACTAAAGTCTAAAACAAAACTAAACCCAAATTAATCCTGCACAAATCTGTACAAAAAGTTTTAGAAAGGTCATAAATTAGTCATCGGAGTCTGATTCCTCAACGCACGATAGCCATCTTAGTTCACATTTTCTTGATCAATTTCTTCATCGAGTTACTCTCGTGGTCAATGTAATTTGTGATCAGTGATGATCTCAGTTCCTCAAAATTCGCCTTTGTCTTTCGGGTTATCTATCCCTGCTCTTGCTCAAAGGATAGGCGCTGTTGTTTCTTGAAATTTAAGTTACCGAGCTTCATCATGTGTTCCCGGTGGTTGTGAGATGAGATGCAGAGGTGCTGACACCACGGTTTCTTCCCATGGAAGGTGTCGAGTAAAATCGGACTTTGTGAAGGGACTTCACAATCGTTGATTCACTCGATCATCCCCCAACGGGTGATATGAATGTCGGCTTAGATCATTTCAAACTTTTTCAAGATTTCTCATGATATCAATGGAAATGGAATTCGTCAGAAGGATGAAGAGGCTCAACTATCTTGACATTCTGTTCCAAATTATGTAAGGGATGTTCATGTTCAACCTGACACCCTCATAAGATGACCTATGAGATATAAGAACAACATTCTATCCCATCTCACTACCTTTGCTGCATGTTAGGGATAATGTTGTAACACGTTATGAAGTTATAGACAGGCGGTAACTCACCGCAGGTGTTTGATTTTACAGATTTACACCACTGCTGATTCAGTTCCTTCCAACAAATTCCTTCTATCACGTTTGCCCACAAGCATTTGTCAAACTCTCCCATTAAAAAGTTGTCCCCCCGACCTGTTGGATTCCATTCCTAGGACTTCGCCGATTACTGCGAGTGATGTAAGTGTCATCCCTTGGATATTTGTATAGAAAGGCATTGAGCCACGTTCATCTTCTTGAGATTCTTGCATTTGTGTAAAAGGTGTTTACACGTACCAACAATACCCAAGTAATTCGGGAATCGGCAGACTTGGATGAGATAGCTCTATCAATCAAAAGTCCCAAACTCTGGTGAGTGATTTCGAGAGCTTCAATTTTGACATGTCGTTCACCGATGCATTCAACGATTTCAAAAGCTCTAAGGCGATCAGTGTTAACCACACTTCTTCCACGCTAGCGGGGAGTCAGACTGTGGGTTGTTTGCTAACATCAGCATCTCGTGCTCGTCCAAAGCGTCGAGCTAGTCGTTTCCTTTTACGAGATGGTTGGTGAACGTCATAGGTGCTTTTCTGTGTCCATGGGTGCCTTTCCTTTTGATCATCGGAAGCCTTTTCTTTCAGGTTTAAACGGGCATTGATTCATCATCCTCCGTCAACTTGTCCCAGTCTACTCATTAGTTTCGCTTCGGGTTCTGTATCACTGATAGATGAATTCACCTTTTCGTTGAGGTTTCTTGGCTCTTTTCAGCTTGTTGTTGCTCGAGTATGCACCATTGTAACCAACAAAAAATGATCATGAGAATGCATTGTTGTTGTGCTTTGTGTTTAGGAAGTGTCCTGTGAAGACCAACTCAAGAACATGAAAATGTCTAATTTTTCAAGAATTGGAAAAATTGTACCCAAACAATCATAATCATGTAGAGAACCTAAGAATCAAATTAGTTTTGCAAAAAGAATTTTAAAAATAGATCATTCCATGTTTTTCAAAAATTCCTATTATATCCTAAACCGAATTTTCCAGAAATCGAGCCCAAAAATTCGTTATCAGAAGAATACCAGCATATAATCAAAAACTAATCCACTCAAAGTTCTTATTCAAAGGAAATTTGATCAAAAACCATCACAAATAAAAAGTTCCATGATTTCTACTCACGTTTTGAGCAAACAAGAAAAAAACAGTGAGAACCGAGATTTTGATCAATAAAACTTACTTGGAATCGAAGATCTTTGAGTTTGAAAGCTTTTAAGAAGATTGAATCTAGAGAGAGAGGCTCTGGGGACTTAAGAACAAAAGATTTAGGTAAAAGAAATCAAAAACCCCTTTCGTTCCATTAAAAACCTAGCCGCGATCGAGATCCAATCGTGAATCCCATCCGGATCGGCTACCCGCAGGAAATACCTGCGTTCGGGATCCGGATCACTTAGTCCAATCCGGATCGGCTACCACTTTTTCATCAGAAAAATTCAGAAAAAATTTCATAACATCCAGAAAAAGTATGTAAGCACTTTAGCATATCAACTTTAAACAAAAATCATCGTTTCATACAACAAGAAATAGATTATACCAAATCTATCAAAAATACTAAAAAATGAAACGAAAATTTATGGAAATTAAAACTCTTAAAGTTGAACAACTTCAATCACATCTAACATGATCTTATGCGTAATGCCTTTATCAAATCATCAATTTGGTAAAGAAAATGAAATACCAAGATCAATAGATGTTTGAAATCCCAGATAAGTTAGATAATATATTTAGACAATCTGTTGAAGAGAGTGGCTCTTTGAGCATCTTTCATCAAAAATCCCACCTTATGTAGGGTTTAGGTTAATAAGGATCTAATAGGGGAAAAAACACCTAGAGGGGGGTGAATAGGTGTAAACAATAAACACTCAAAAATTCATTGTGCGATAAAACCCAATGCGGAAAGATAAAAGAACACACAAGATTTTTACGTGGAAAAACTCCAAACCGGAGTAAAAAACCACGGGACCGATAACACGGTGAAATCCACTAGAGTTAACACACGTACAAGGTGATATAACGTACTCACAGACGACTCAACCTTTTACCATACGCCCCTAGTCGATCTTCTCCGCTCGCTCCGCAACGCTTCTCGAATCCACGATTTGCGCGCCAACGCTGAATCCACAGCGTCCAACGTCGAGTCCACGACGTCCGACCGAATCCACGGTCTTCACCCAATGGCACGCTTCGAATCCACGAACGCACCTCGCTCCGAATCCACGAGAGCGATAACACCTTGAATCCACAAGGCCACGCGAGTCCACGCGCCGATTTTGGGGTAAATCGTTGTTTGTTTGGGTGGTGATGATCCGCCGAATACTTAGATCAAGAGTAGATCGGAAATACCATCTAAGTATTCATTAGTTTGATTCAACTCAAGATATGAGTATGAAAACCTAGAATCAAACTAATCAATATAGATGAAGAACCATTAAATAGATCTAATGATTTCCGTTCTTCTCTATATGTGGATCTAAGGCCGTATAAAATGATATTTGAAAATGACGGCTCTTTTTCCGATGTGTGGATGCCCTAGAAATGAAATGGAAGGGCTATTTATAGGTTAGAAACCCTAGGAAGAATATTCGGATCAAAAACAAACTTTTCTGGAAAGTTTTACCGACGGCGATCCGGATTGCGCAAGTCACGATCCGGATCGCAGACGCGTAGAGAGCAATTTCCAGAAAACCGCCTGTTCGGGATCCGGATCATAATCTACGATCCGGATCGTTCATACAGTTTTACCAGAACATGTGTTCGGGATCCGGATTGAGATTCCACGATCCGGATCGTTCAAGCCAACAGGTAAAACTCATGTTCGGGATCCGGATCATCAAATGCCATGATCCGGATTGAACCAGTGTATGAACGAACACCCTTCGGGATCCGGATTGAAAGACACGATCCGGATCCTGAACATGTCCCATGTCCAGTTTTTGATGAATATGCAATTAAAACCTCTTCCAGGTGTTTCTACACTATAAGAAGTATTCGGATCATCAAAATTATTTAGTTAAACGTACCTGATCCTTTTGAATTCTTCTTTCTTGAGATTGAGGTATATGATCCAAAGTTTCTTCATCTTCAATCTTCAAGACTTAAACTATTCACGAAATACGCCAACTCAAATTCCGTAACAATCTCCCCCTTTGGCGGTTTCGTGACAAAACACAGATCCACAAAGAAAATTCAAAAAGATATTTTTGTTGCTATCACCATACAACAAAAATTTACAAAAGAGTTCCAGAAAATAAAAACATGAGATAAACTCCTAGAACAGACTCTAGACTTAGACATCTGTAACTTCTGCACACAGAAAACATTCTTGACAAACAAAATCGTTAGATACCTCAAGAATTGAAACATTGAAAACCAAATGCAGAGATAGAGTTTGATCTCATCATGACATTTGAAAGAATCAGATATGTGAAAGAACATAGTTAAAACCAACATATCTTCTAAGCAGTTGAAAACCAAATGTCAAAGTATGTTAGTCCAACATCAACTTGTTAGTCATATTACATGCCCAAATAGTTAGTCAAATAGTTAGTATAGAAGCATGTCACAATCCACAAAAGAAAACCCAAGTTGAGTTGAGATTCATACTTACCTTGATTCATTCACAGTCATTGTTCAGAGTTCATTGTTCTTCAACTCTCTCTCTCACTCTCTCCCCCTTTTTGTCACAAATAAAGCCAAAACGTAGCATGAGCTACAATATGTAAGGAGAGTAAACAAAAAGTTCATAAGTTTCTAACATATGCACAAAAAGAGAATTAACCTAAAATATGCACAAACTGAGAGATGAGTAAAGAAAAGTAATGTCCTGAAATCTAAAAACCCAAACAAAAAAGTCCAACTCTGTTTTTCAGTCTGAAGAGTCAGAGCTAGTACAGCTCAGCTTGCTTAAAAATCCTTTAATCAAGCTCTTAAGATTTGAGTATTTCCTCTTGAGTTCTTGTGTTCAGCAGAGATTGCTGAAGTTCTCTCATATCCTTTCATGTGTAACGAGACCCTCTGTTGTTCTCGACGAATCGATTCCAAAGTTTCTGTCTCTGTTGTTGCGTCCTTGGAAAAGATGAACGCTGTCTAGATGCAGATGGTGCATCAGGTCCAGCAGTCCATGGTGATCCAGTTTGCAAGGATCCTGAAAGTGAGCGTGCTCTGGTTAGAGGCCCACTCTGCTGGCTTGTATTTCTTTGAACGCTTTTCCTTCTTGTATATTGTACGGTCTTGGAGGCAGATTTCATAAGTCTCTTCCCTTTGGTGAACTTCCTTTCTTCTTCATCAATTTTTCGCTGAACATCCTTAAAGAAATCGTCCCATTCTTCACTATTGTAATCCGAGCTGTCTTCATTGGCTCCTTCCGGTTTGTCTCCAGTTGAGACGCCTGGTTCTTCTTTAACCGATGAACCCCCAGGCAGCATTGCGACCAGCAAGATGATCAACCAGGAGAATGCCATTGATTCTAGTGCTTTGAGTTTTAAGAAAGTGTCCTGTGAAAACCAACTCAAGAACATATGAAAAATTGTCAATTTTGAAAAATTTGAAACATTGTACCTAGACAATCATAATCATATAGAGAAGCTAAGAATCAAATTAGTTTTCCAAAAAGAATTTTAAAAATAGATCAATTTCATGTTTTACACAAATTCCTCTTTTATGCCCTAAAACCGAATTTTTAGAAATCGAAGCCTAAAAACTCGTTAATCATGCAAAAACCCAGCATAAAAGCAAAACTAATAGATCCAGAGTTCTTATTTCAAAAGAAATTTGATCAAAAACCATTCACAAACGAAGAAAATCCATCTTTTCTGCTCACGTTTGATGAAAAAACCTAAAAACTGTGAAAAACCGAGTTTTGATCATGAAAACTTACTTGAATCCGAAGAACTTGAGTTTTGAAGCACCAGGAAGCAAGAGATCTAGAGAGAGAAACTCTAGAAGCTTGGAAATCAGAAATTTTGGTAAAGAAATCTTGAATCTGAAAGTTTCTATAAGAAGCCCTAGCCGCGATCCGGATCGAGATCCGGATCGGCCACATGAATCCTGTGATCCGGATCGGCCACGATCCGGATCGGCTATACGCAGGAAGAATCCTGCGTTCGGGATCCGGATCACTTTGCCACGATCCGGATCGCCTACACCTTTTTCTCCAGAAAAATTAAAAAAATACAATAAAATCCAGAAAAAGTATGTAAGCACTTTATCATGTCAACTTTAAACAAATAGCATCGTTTCATACAACAAGAAATAGATTATGCAAAATCTATCAAAAATATCCAAAAATGAAACGAAGATTTACGAAAGTTAAAACACTTAAAGTTGAACAACTTCAATTACATCTATCCTGATCCTATGTGTAATGTCTTTATCAAATCATCAATTTCAGTAAAGAAAATGAAGTACCAAGATCAATAGATGTTTGAAATCCCAGATAAGTTAGATAATATATCTAGACAATCTGTTGAAGGAGTGGCTCTTTGAGCATCTTTTACTAAAAATCCCACCTTATACCAACCATGAAATACGACTGAGTCAAGTATTTCAATATGAGTTTCATCAACAATTTTCAAAACAAAAAGTTTGCTTTTCATTCATGGAGTTTCTTTTTCTTTCATTTTCTCCATGTGGTGGTAGTTTTCACACTCCTCACTGGGATGTAACTCTTTCCACATCTTTTGAGCATTTCACATTTCATTGACTCCCCCTCAATTGGCTATCAATTATTTAATATATAAGGTATTCAACCAAACCATTGATCTCGAATTCATACTCGACTAAGCAATCAAATATGATAATGACTATACCAAGAGATCATTGAGAGAGAAATTGACTTTGATCACTTAGAAGATGGTTTAAATAACGTAAATGATCATTGCAACATTGAAATATTATGACATCAAGGACATAATAAATTTCTAAGTGCATAAAAGGATGCAATTAAAGTCAATTATGATTTATGCTCAATTAGTGTGCTATGTACAAAACATAGATAAAGAACAAAACAAATACAAAGAACAAAAACAAAACCTAATCTAAGCAAAAGTTTCAAAAGAGGTTATTTCAAGGAAAGCATGCCAATTGCTTTACGCAAGTGAATAAAACGTTTTTGATCCAAAGGTTTTGTCAAGATGTCAGCTAATTGATCCTCAGTTGAAATATATGACAGTTGAAGAATGTTTGATTCAACTAGCTCTCTAAGAAAATGATATCTAAGTTCAATATGTTTTGTTCTAGAGTGCAACACAGGGTTTTTAGAAATGTTAATGGCACTAGTGTTGTCACATAAAATGGTTACCGAAGATGTTGAAATTCGGAAATCACTCAACACGCTCTTCATCCAAATCAATTGGGTTGAGCAACTTCCTGCAGAAATGTACTCCGCTTCGGCAGTCGAGAGTGCTATGCAGTTCTGTTTCTTACTGTGCCATGCAACAAGGCAGTGGCCTAGATAGAAGCATGCACCACTCGTGCTTTTCGGTCATCCACCGATCCAGCCCAATCGGCATCTGAGTATCCAACAATATCCAAAGTCGTTCCCATAGGATACCAAATTCCGAAATTGATTGTACCTTTGATATACCGGATGATCCGTTTCACCGCTTTCAGGTGAACCTCCTTCGGTGCTGATTGATATCTCGCACAAATCCCAACACTGAAGGATATATCCGGGCGACTAGCCGTGAGATATAGTAGACTTCCAATCATACTGCGGTACAGTTTCTCGTCTACATTCTCACATTGTGATTCACTTCCAAGTCCCTTATGGCTAGTTCCCATTGGAGTTGGAAAATCTTTCGAATTTTCAAGATCAAACTTTTTGACCAACTCCAGTGCATACTTGGATTGACACAAGTGAATTCCTTCATCGTTCTGCTTAACTTGTAATCCAAGAAAATAATTCAACTCGCCCATCATGGACATCTCAAATTCGCTTTCCATGGTCTCCGCGAATTTAGAAGCATCATTATCTCTTGTTGCTCCAAAAACAATGTCATCAACATAGATTTGAGCAACTATGAAATTGTTTTGATAATGCTTCACAAAGAGAGTCCTGTCAGCTCCCCCTCGAGTGTAGCCCTTTTCCAAAAGGTGCTTTGTCAACCTTTCGTACCATGCTCGCGGTGCTTGTTTCAGACCGTAAAGAGCCTTTTTCAGTCGAAAAACATGGTTAGGTAGTTTATGATCCACAAAACCTTTCGGTTGAGCTACATAAACTTCCTCATTTAAAAATCCATTTAAAAAGGCGCTCTTAACGTCCATTTGAAATAATTTGATTTTAAAATGACAAGCAATCGCAAACAGTATACGAATGGACTCGAGTCTAGCTACAGGGGCGAAGGTTTCATCAAAGTCTATACCTTCTACTTGAGAATAGCCTTGAGCAACTAACCTTGCTTTGTTCCTGATGATAGTACCTTCTTCGTTTTTCTTGTTCTTGAAGATCCATTTGGTACCTATCACATTGTGTTGCTTCGGAGGCTTCGTCAGTTCCCAGACTTTGTTTCGCTCGAATTGATGGAGCTCTTCCTGCATTGCTTTAATCCAATAATCATCTTGGAGAGCTTCATCAACATTCCTTGGTTCGATTTGAGATACATAGCATGCAAATCCGCAAACCAATTGTCTCCGTGTTCTAACTCCTTCTTGTGGATCTCCAATTATGTTCGACTCAGGGTGATCCTTGGAGATGCGTAACGTCTGAGGTAGAGGAGTAGGCGGAGGTACACGAGATGATTCCTGCACATCACATGAGCTTGAAGAACCGTTAGATGCATCAACATTATTATCGAAAGAATTGTTAGAAGAAGATGCATTAGCAGGTGTATCATCATCAAGAGAGATATCGAGGGTAGATTTTTCAGATTCAAAGTGAAAAGCTTCATCTACCTTAACATTTATCGATTCTACGATCGTCTTAGATTCTAAGTTAAAAACTCGATATGCTCTGCTGTTTGTAGAATAACCTAAGAAAATCCCTTCGTCACTTCGAGAGTCAAATTTTCCAAGATTTTCACGATCACGTAAAATAAAACACCGACTCCCGAAAATGCGAAAATATTTGATGTTAGGTTTTCTACAAAACCAAAGTTCATATGGTGTATTCAAAGTCCCCGGGCGCAAGTACACTCGATTGATAACATAGACAGCCGTGTTCACCGCTTCAGCCCAAAAGTATAAAGGAAGGTTCCGGCTATGAAGCATAACACGAGCCATCTCCTGTACGACCCTGTTCTTGCGCTCGACTACACCATTTTGTTGAGGTGTGTAAGGTGCGGAGAATTCATGTTTAATGCCATTAGAAACACAAAAATCAATGAATTTGGAATTTATGAATTCACCACCTCTATCACTCCTAACTCGAGTAATCCTTTCATTCTTTTCTATCATAATACGATTGCAGATTTCGAGAAAAGAATCAAAGGTATCAGCTTTTTCTTTTAGAAAGGCTACCCAAGTATATCTAGAAAAGTCATCAACCAACAAAAAAATATACCATTTACCTCCCAGAGATGGTTGACGAGTTGGCCCCATTAAGTCCATATGCAAAAGTTCCAAAGGCCGTTTTGTACCTATGTGGTTCAAATTCTTGTGTGCAGTCCTAGACTGTTTTCCCTTTTGGCAACCACCACACACAAGGTTTTGTTCAAAAGAAAGTTTTGGAACCCCCTTGACCACATCTTTATTTGAAATTCTAGAAAGTTCCTTAAAGTTTATGTGACCTAGCCTTTCATGCCAAAGTGTTTCGTTTTTCAAAGATGCTAGGTTACATTTTTCAGAAATTTTAGAAGGAACTACATAACAGTTGTTTTCTGATCTAACCCCCTTTAAAAAGAAAGCATGGTTCAAGTCAGTTACAGTGCATTTATCAGATGAAAAATTAACTGAATAACCACTATCACACAGTTGACTTATGCTTATGAGGTTAGTCTTTAGGCCATGAACAAATAATACATTATCTAGAACCGGGCCATCTGGAATAGCTACCGTTCCCTTTCCAACAATTTTGGAAGACCGGCCATCTCCGAAAACAACAAGTCCTCCGGAGTTTTTCTCAAAGGTTTGAAAACAATTTTTATCACCGGTCATATGTCGGGAACACCCGCTATCCAAATACCAAGACGAACTATCATATGCATGCAAGGAAACAGTGGTAGCAAGACAGGGAAAGATCTCACCTTTGCGCACCCAAACCTTTTTGGTATGCGACTGTAGTGCTCGTGGAGTTGATTTCCTAGGTGAGGGCGTCTTGCTTGAAGAATTGCTGCTCCTTGAAGATGTCGTCTTGAGCGATGTACTACCAAGGCTCTTTTCCGTCAATTTGGTTGGAGTGGTTTTCCGAGGAATAGCCCTTTTGGTAGTTGCTGCAAGATGTTCTTGAGGTGTGCATTTGGCTCCAGTCTTGCAGTTTCTTCTGATGTGCCCTGAAATGCCACAACGAAAACATACCTTGGTTCTTGTCGATTCCGAAGATGATGTAGTAGGTTCGTTGTCGTTGCTTGGCGTGAACACCGGTGTCGGAGGAGGAGATACCGACGGGGGCACAAATACCGTACCACTCGAACTTGGAATGTCTCCAGTTTGAGTGTATCCGAGGCCGAACTTGTTTCTTTGACCGAGACCAAGGAGTCTGTCCAACTTACTCCTTCCAGAAGTAAATCTCTGTAAGTCATCCTTTAGTTGGCGTATGGTCTCTGTCATTTCAATTTTTCCTGTCGGGCCTCGCCGTAGAGCTTCAAGAAGTAATTCGCTTTGTTCACCATGTCTACATAACTCTTCTCGAAATGCTCATTGGACTCTTGAAGGGAAACATTTGTCTTAACCAGATTGTCCCTTTCCACTTCAAGATCGGTTGAGATAGAGGTTACTCTTTTTAATTCAACTTCAAGATCCAGTAATCTCTCTTTCAACCCCTTGTTTTGTTTAGCCAGTTTCTTTGAATCCCTCAAAAGTTGATGGTAGGCTAAAACAAAATCTTCACCTTCCGAATTATCTGACTCATCGTCCGTTGCAATCTTTTCCACAGTGGAGTTGGACAGTGAGTCGGATGTACTTGCCATTAAGCACATGAAGGATGAAGGTTTGGTGGACGCGTGGAAAGCTGTCGCGTTGTCTTCTTCATCACTTGACGATGACTCATTTGACGTGGAGTTGTCATCCCAAGTGACTGCTTGCATCGCTTTCTTCTTAGCCGGATTCTTGTTGGGACATTCCGTTGCTATGTGGCCGTAGCCTCGACATTTGAAACACTGAACTTGTCCCTCAGAACTTTTCTTATCCTTTGAGAAGTTCTCTTGGCTTCTTGACTTGTAGCTTGAAATCCCTTGCCTTTCTTCGACTTTCCGAAGGATGGAGTTTTGCTTGAATTTCCCCTTCGAAAGTTGCGGCGAAACTTCCTTGTCAAGAGAGCGAGCTGCTTCTCAAAGTCCTCCATAGAAATGTTCTCGTCGTCGTCCGAGGAGGATGAATCCGCGTCTTCTTCTTTAGTTGATTTCAATGCGTAACCTGAAGACTTAGAAGAGGATGCCTTTCCAGAAGAATAGTTAGTAGGAAAAGTCATTTCATAAGTTTGTAAAGCACCTACTAATTCTTCTACACGCATTTCGTCCGGGTGTTTAATTGTTTCAATGGCTGCAACCTTCGGGCGAAATCGTTCAGGAAGAGTTCTTAGAATTTTTCTTACAACTTTAAATTCTGGAATCTTCTCTCCCAAGTTAGCACATGAGTTCACGATGTCTTGCAATCGTGTGTAATAGTCAGTGAAGGATTCATTCTCTGCCATAGAGATAGAGTCAAACTTGCTCGTAAGCATTTGCAGTTTCTGAATCTTCACTAGGTTAGTTCCCTCATGCGTAACTTGAAGAACATCCCAGATTTCTTTCGCAGTCTCACATGCCGAGACGCGAGAGAACTCAGTTTGTGACAAAGCATTAAATAGAGCATTAATCCCTTTGCCATTGTAAGAAGATAAGTCTATCTCTTCCTTGGTCCATTTCGACCTAGGTTTTAAGGTGCGAACATCATCTAAAATTTCAGTTGGATTAGACCATCCTAATTCAATTGATTGCCACACCCTTTCGTCGATGGAAATTAAGAAAGCTTTCATCCGTACTTTCCAGTACGCATAATTAGTTCCATCAAAGAAAGGGGGTCGATTGATGTTTCCACCTTCAACCATTGTTTACAACCCTATTCCCGCTCTGATACCACTTGTTGGGTTTAGGTTAATAAGGATCTAATAGGGGAAAAAACACCTAGAGGGGGGTGAATAGGTGTAAACAATAAACACTCAAAAAATCATTGTGCGATAAAACCCAATGCGGAAAAATAAAAGAACACACAAGATTTTTACGTGGAAAACTCCAAACCGGAGTAAAAAACCACGGGACCGATAACACGGCGAAATCCACTAGAGTTAACACACGTACAAGGTGATATAACGTACTCACAGACGACTCAACCTTTTACCATACGCCCCTAGTCGATCTTCTCCGCTCGCTCCACGACGCTTCTCGAATCCACGATTTGCGCGCCAACGCTGAATCCACAGCGTCCAACGTCGAGTCCACGACGTCCGACCGAATCCACGGTCTTCACCCAATGGTACGCTTCGAATCCACGAACGCACCTCGCTCCGAATCCACGAGAGCGATAACACCTTGAATCCACAAGGCCACGCGAGTCCACGCGCCGATTTTGGGGTAAATCGTTGTTTGTTTGGGTGGTGATGATCCGCCGAATACTTAGATCAAGAGTAGATCGGAAATACCATCTAAGTATTCATTAGTTTGATTCAACTCAAGATATGAGTATGAAAACCTAGAATCAAACTAATCAATATAGATGAAGAACCATTAAATAGATCTAATGATTTCCGTTCTTCTCTATATGTGGATCTAAGGCCGTATAAAATGATATTTGAAAATGACGGCACTTTTTCCGATGTGTGGATTGCCCTAGAAATGAAATGGAAGGGCTATTTATAGGTTAGAAACCCTAGGAAGAATATTCGGATCAAAAACAAACTTTTCTGGAAAGTTTTACGGACGGCGATCCGGATTGCGCAAGTCACGATCCGGATCGCAGACGCGTAGAGAGCAATTTCCAGAAAACCGCCTGTTCGGGATCCGGATCATCATCTACGATCCGGATCGTTCATACAGTTTTACCAGAACAATGTGTTCGGGATCCGGATTGAGATTCCACGATCCGGATCGTTCAAGCCAACAGGTAAAACTCATGTTCGGGATCCGGATCATCAAATGCCATGATCCGGATTGAACTAGTGTATGAACGAACACCCTTCGGGATCCGGATTGAAACGACACGATCCGGATCCTGAACATGTCCCATGTCCAGTTTTTGATGAATATGCAGTTAAAACCTCTTCCAGGTGTTTCTACACTATAAGAAGTATTCGGATCATCAAAATTATTTAGTTAAACGTACCTGATCCTTTTGAATTCTTCTTTCTTGAGATTGAGGTAGTTGATCCAGAGTTTCTTCATCTTCAATCTTCAAGACATGAACTATTCACGAAATGCGCCAACTCAAATTCCGTAACACCTTATACCAACCTTGAAATTTGACAGAGTCAAGTATTTCAACATGCATTTCATCATCATTTTTTTTAACAAAAATTTGCTTGGCATACATGGGGTATCTTTTTCCTCCATGTGGTGGTAGTTTTCACACTCCTCATTGGGATGTAACTCTTTCCACATCTTTTGAGCATATTACATTTCTTTGACTCCCCCTCAATTGGCTATCAATTATTTAATATATAAGGTATTCAACCAAAAATTGATCTCGCATTCATACTCGACTAAACAGTCAAATAAGATAATGACTATACCAAGAGATCATTGAGAGAGAAATTGACTTTGATCACTTAAAAGATGACTTAATTAACATAAATGATCATTGCAACATTGAAATATTATGATATCAAAAGCATAATAAATTTCTAAATGCGTGAAAAGATGCAATTAAAGTCAATTATGATCAATGCTCAATTAATGTCCTATGTACAAACATAGATAAAGAACAAAAACACAAAACAAAACCTAACCTAAGCAAAGTTTCAAAAAGAGGTTATTTCAAGGAAAGCATTCCAATTGCTTTACGCAAATGAATAAAACGTTTTTGATCCAAAGGTTTTGTTAAAATGTCAGCTAATTGATCCTCAGTTGAAATATATGAAAGTTGAAGAATATTTGATTCAACTAGCTCTCTAAGAAAATGATATCTAAGTTCAATGTGTTTTGTTCTTGAGTGCAACACGGGGTTTTTTGAAATGTTTATAGCACTGGTGTTGTCACAAAGAATTGTTACCGAAGTTGCTGAAATCCGGAAGTCGCTCAACACGCTTTTCATCCATATCAGTTGGGTTGAACAACTACCCGCAGAAATATATTCCGCTTCGGCAGTCGAGAGTGCTATGCAGTTTTGCTTTTTACTGTGCCATGCAACAAGGCAATGGCCAAGATAAAAACATGCACCACTCGTGCTCTTCCGATCATCCACTGATCCTGCCCAATCGGCATCTGAGTATCCAACAATGTCCAAACTTGTTCCCATAGGATACCAAATTCCGAAATTGATTGTTCCTTTGATGTACCGGATGATCCGTTTCACCGCTTTCAGGTGAACCTCCTTTGGTGCTGATTGATATCTCGCGCAAATCCCAACACTAAAGGATATATCCGGGCGACTAGCCGTGAGGTAAAGTAGACTTCCAATCATACTACGATAAAGTTTCTCGTCTACATTCTCACTATGTGATTCACTTCCAAGTCCCTTATGGCTAGTTCCCATTGGAGTTGGAAAATCCTTAGAATTTTCTAAATCAAACTTTTTGACCAACTCCATTGCATACTTGGATTGACTCAAATGAATGCCTTCATCATTTTGTTTAACTTGTAATCCAAGAAAATAAGTCAATTCGCCCATCATGGACATCTCAAATTCGCTTTCCATGGTCTCCGCGAATTTAGAAGCATCATTATCTCTTGTTGCGCCAAATACAATGTCATCGACATAGATTTGTGCTACAATGAAATTGTTTTGATAATGCTTCACAAAGAGAGTCCTGTCAGCTCCCCCTCGAGTATAGCCCTTTTCCAAAAGGTGCTTTGTCAACCTTTCGTACCATGCTCGCGGTGCTTGTTTCAGACCGTAAAGAGCCTTTTTCAAACGAAAAACATGGTTAGGTTGTTTATGGTCTACAAAACCTTTCGGTTGAGCCACATAAACTTCCTCATTTAAAAACCCATTTAAAAACGCGCTCTTAACGTCCATTTGAAATAGTTTTATTTTAAAATGACAAGCAATTGCAAATAGGATACGAATGGACTCGAGTCTAGCTACAGGGGCGAAAGTTTCATCAAAGTCTATACCTTCTATTTGAGAGTAGCCTTGAGCAACTAGTCGTGCTTTGTTTCTGATGATAGTACCATCTTCATTTTTCTTGTTCTTGAAAATCCATTTAGTACCTATCACATTGTGTTGCTTCGGAGGCTTCGTTAATTCCCAGACTTTGTTTCGCTCAAATTGATGGAGCTCTTCCTGCATTGCTTCAATCCAGTAGTCATCCTGAAGAGCTTCATCGACATTCTTTGGTTCTATCATGGAAACATAACAAGCGAAACCACAAACCAATTGTCTCCGAGTTCTAACTCCTTCTTGTGGATCTCCAATGATGTTCGATTCAGGATGATCCTTGGAGATGCGTAACGTTTGAGGTAACTCGAAGGTACATGAGATGATTCCTGTACATCAGATAAACTTGAAGAACCATTAGGTGCATCATTATTATCGGAAGAATTGTTATTAGAAGATGCATTGGCAGGTGTATCATCATCAAGAGAGATATCGAGGGTAGATTTTTCAGATGCAAAGTGAAAAGCTTCATCTACCTTAACATTTATCGATTCTACGATCGTCTTAGATTCCAAGTTAAATACTCGATATGCTCTACTGTTTGTAGAATAACCCAAGAAAATCCCTTCGTCACTTCGAGAGTCAAATTTTCCAAGATTTTCGCGGTCACGTAAAATATAACACCGACTCCCAAAGATACGAAAATATTTGATGTTCGGTTTTCTACAAAACCATAGTTCATATGGTGTATTTAAAGTCTCCGGGCGCAAATACACTCGATTAATTACATAGACAGCAGTGTTCACCGCTTCAGCCCAAAAATATAACGGTAGGTTCCGGCTATGAAGCATAACACGTGCCATCTCCTGTACGACCCTGTTTTTGCGCTCGACTACACCATTCTGTTGAGGTGTATAGGGTGCCGAGAATTCATGTTTAATGCCGTTGGAAGTGCAAAAATCAATGAATTTAGAATTTATGAATTCTCCACCTCTATCACTTCTAACACGAGTAATCTTTTCATTCTTTTCAATCATAATACGATGGCAAATCTCGTGAAAAGAATCAAAAGTATCAGCTTTCTCTTTTAAAAATGCTACCCAAGAATATCTAGAGAAATCATCAACCAATAAGAAAATATACCATTTACCTCCCAAAGATGGTTGACGAGTTGGCCCCATTAAATCCATGTGCAAAAGTTCCAAAGGCCGTTTTGTACCAATGTGGTTCAAGTTCTTGTGTGCAGTCCTTGATTGTTTTCCCTTTTGACAACCGCCACACACAATGTTTTGTTCAAATGAAAGTTTAGGAACCCCCTTGACCACATCTTTGTTTGAAATTCTAGCAAGTTCCTTAAAATTTATGTGACCTAGCCTTTCATGCCAAAGAGTTTCATTTTTCAAAGAAGCTAGGTTACACTTTTCAGAAATTTTATGTGGAACAACATAACAATTATTTTCTGATCTAACCCCTTTTAAAAAGAATACATGGTCCTTATCAGTTACAACACATTCAACAGATGAAAAATTAACTGAAAAACCATTATCACAAAGTTGACTGATACTTATGAGGTTAGTCTTAAGGCCATCAACAAATAACACATTATTTAGAACCGGGCCATCCGGAATAGCGATAGTTCCTTTTCCAACAATCTTGGAAGACCGACCGTCTCCGAAAACAACAAGTCCTCCGGAGATTTTCTCAAAGTTTGAAAACAGTTTTTGTCACCGGTCATGTGACGGGAACACCCGCTATCCAGATACCAAGACGAATTATCATATGCATGCAAGGAAATATTGGTAACAAGACAAGGGAAAATTTCACCTTTGCGCACCCAAACCTTTTTGGAATGCGTCGGTAATGGTCGTGAAGTTATTTCCTAGGTGAAAGCGTCTTGTTAGATTGATTGCTGCTCCTTGATGATGTCGTCTTGCGCGGTGAACTACCAAGGCTCTTTTCCTTTGAAAAGTTTGCATTGATTTCTGAGGAATCACCTTTTTGGTAGTCATTGCAAGAAGTGCTTGAGTTGAGCGTTTGGCTCCCATCTTGCAATTTCTCCTTATGTGCCCTGAAAAACCACAACGAAAACATACCTTAGTTCTTGACGATCCCGAGGAGGATGAAGTAGGCTTGTTGTCGTTGCTTGTCGTGAATTCCGGTGTCGGAGGAGGAGGTACCGACTGAGGCACAAAAACTGTCCCACTCGAACTTGGACTGTCTCCAGTTTGAGTGTATCCGAGGCCGAACCGATTTGTTTGACCAAGACCAAGAAGCCTATCCAACTTACTCCTTCCAGAAGAGAATCGCTTTAAATCGTCCTTTAGTTGGAGAATGGTCTTTGTCATTTCCATTTTATCCTGTCGAGCCTCGTTGTAGAGCTTTGAGAAATAATTCGCTTTATCCACCATTTCTCATGTTCTTTCTCAAAAAGCTCATTTTTCTCTTGAAGGGAAACATTTGCTTTGGCTAAGTTATCCCTTTCCACTTCAAGAGCGTTTGAGAGAGAAGATGCCCTTTTTGCTTCTTCTTCGAGATCCTGCAATCTCCCTCTCAAACTCCGGTTTTGCTTTGCCAGTTTCTTTGAATCCCTCAAAAGTTATGGTAGGCAAGAGCAAAATCTTCACCTTCAGAATTACTCGATTCGTTGTCCGTAGCGTTCTTTTCAACTTGGGAGGAGTTGGACAAGGAATCGGAGGTACTTGCCATCAAGCACATGAAGGGTGAAGATGTGGACGCGTGGAATGCCGTTGCGTTGTCTTCTTCATCACTTGAGGATGACTCATTTGACGTTGAGTTGTCATCCCAAGTGACGACTTGCATCGCTTTCTTCTTTGCCGGATTCTTGTTGGGACACTCCGTTGCAATGTGGCCGTAGCCTCGACATTTGAAGCATTGTACTTGTCCCTCTGAGCTTTTCTTATCCTTTGAGAAGTTCTCTTGCTTTCTTGACTTGTAACTTGAAGTACCCTTGCCTTTCTTCGACTTTCCGAAGGATGGAGTTTTGCTTGAATTACCCCTTCGAAAGTTGCGGCGAAACTTCCTTGTCAAGAGAGCGAGCTGCTTCTCAAAGTCCTCCATAGATAGGTTCTCGTCATCGTCTGAGGAGGATGAATCCGCGTCTTCTTCTTTGTTGTTTTCAATGCATAACCTGAAGACTTAGAAGAGGATGCTTTTCCAGAAGAATAGTTAGTAGGAAATGTCATTTCATAAGTTTGTAATGCACCAACTAATTCTTCTACACGCATTTCGTCCGGGTGTTTAATTGTTTCAATGGCTGCGACCTTTGGGCGAAATCGTTCAGGAAGAGTTCTTAAAATCTTTCTTACAACTTTAAATTCTGGAATCTTCTCTCCCAAGTTAGCACATGAGTTTACGATGTCTTGCAATCGTGTGTAATAGTCTGTGAAAGATTCATTTTCTGCCATAGAAATAGAGTCAAACTTGCTCGTAAGCATTTGCAGTTTCTGAATCTTCACAAGGTTAGTTCCCTCATGTGTAACTTGAAGAACATCCCAGATTTCTTTCGCAGTCTCACATGCCGAGACGCGAGAGAACTCAGTTTGTGACAAAGCATTAAATAAAGCATTAATTCCCTTGCCATTGTAAGAAGATGAATCAATCTCTTCCTTGGTCCATTTCGACCTAGGTTTGATGGTGCGAACATCAGAAATAATTTCAGTTGGATTAGACCATCCTAATTCAATTGATTGCCACACCCGTTCGTCGATGGAAATTAAAAAGGCTTTCATTCGTACTTTCCAGTACGCATAATTTGTTCCATCGAAGAATGGGGGTCTGTTGATGTTTCCACCTTCAACCATTGTTTACAACCCTATTCCCGCTCTGATACCACTTGTTGGGTTATAAATGTAATGGATCTAAATAGGGGAAAAAACACCTAGAGGGGGGTGAATAGGTGTAAACAATAAACACTCAAAAAATCATTGCGCAATAAAACCCAATGCGGAAATAAAAATGACACGCAAGATTTTTACGTGGAAAAACTCCAAACCGGAGTAAAAAACCACGGGACCGATCACACGGCGAAATCCACTAGAATTAAAACACGTACAAGGTGATATAACGTACTCACAGACGACTCAACCTTTTACCATACGCTCCTAGTAGATCTTCTCCGCTCGCTCCACGACGCTTCTCGAATCCACGATCTGCGCCCAACGCTGAATCCACAGCGTCCAACGTCGAGTCCACGACGTCCGACCGAATCCACGGTCTTCACCCAGTAGCACGCTTCGAATCCACGAACGTACCTCGCTCCGAATCCACGAGAGCGGTTGCACCTTGAATCCACAAGGCCACGCGAGTCCACGCGCCGATTTTGGGTAAATCGTTGTTTTTGGGTGGTGATGATCCGCCGAATACTTAGATTAGAAATAGATCGGAAATACCATCTAAGTATTCATTAATTTGATTCTACTCAAAATCTGAGTTTGGAAAACCTAGAATCAAATCAATCAATATAGATGAAGAAACATAGAATTAAATCTATTGATTTCCTTTCTTCTCTATATGTGGATTTTTCTTTCCATTATTCATGCGTTGTATTTTTGGTTGGTTACCCTAAAAATGAATCATAGGGTCTATTTATAGGTTAGAAACCATTGGAAGAAGATAAGGATCAAAAACTAACCTTTTCTGGAAATTTTACAGGACGGCGATCCGGATCGGATTTACTGCGATCCGGATTGTCGTAACGAGATTGACAATTCCAGAAAAACAGGGGTTCGGGATCCGGATTGAAATGCCCGATCCGGATCGTTCATGAATTTCAGCAAAAACCAATGTTCGGGATCCGGATCAGAATTGGCTTGGATCCGGATTGGATTTGCATATGAACCAACACCCTTCGGGATCCGGATTGGATTGGCTGATCCGGATCCTGAACATGTTCCATGTCCAGTTTTTAATTTTTATGCAACTAAAAATTCATCCAAGTGTTTCTACACTATGAGAAGTATTCGGATCACCAAAAATATTTAGTTAAACGTACCTGATCCTTTTGAATTCTTCTCTCTTGAGATTGAGGTATATGATTCAAACTTTCTTCATCTTCAATCTTCAAGACTTAGACACTTTCACGAAATACGCCAACTCAAATTCCGTAACAAAGTGCTACATACCAAAGTTGTAGATATTTGAGTCATGAAGATTTCCCCACAAAGATCATCTCAAAATTCCATTCCTACTGTCCAGGGGAGGGAAAACACTGAGCACTGTCCGAAATCCCAGGCTGTGCACAAGGGTCCCAAAGATGCCTTAAAAACTTCAATAAAACTCAAGATCTAGCCAAAGTGTTGAATACCAAAGTTGTAGATCTACCTCTTGTGAAGATGCAAAACCAAAAATTAGGCCAAAATCCTAAGGGATGAGTTCTGTGGAGCTCCTGCACTGAAATGCGACGAAAATGGTTGAAATCAGCTTCAAAGGGTTCATCCACCACTTGCACAGCTACGGGCACCCACAGCACACCCCAAATCCGAAAACTGGTGAAGGAGAAGAAGAAGAATGAGATGGGGATGCTCTGGAAAAATTAGGGAATTTGACCAGAATGGAAAAATCCAAAATTGGTGGAGAATGGGCTATTTATAGGCCAAAACCTCCTCTGCAAAAAGGGTTCGGAGGACGTTTTGGGAGACACGAAGCCGGCGGCAGCGAGAGAGAGGGAAGCTGCCTGCTGCGCCGCCCAACCAGCGCGCCCCCACCGCCTGTGTCGGGCCAATGGCGGCCCGACACGTGGCAGCGGCAAAATTGGCTGCACCTGGTGCACCCGTATGTCCCGTGAACCGGCCCACTAAAATAGGCCCATTTTGGGTGTCCGGACTCCGAAAAAATACAAATAAATAGCCGTTTTCAAGCGTTTTTCCGCGCCGAATCCAAATACGGCCTCCGTTTTGCCAAATTCTCAATCGAAATTTATCCGAAAGCCCCCGAAAAAGCCAACTTGATCCGATTTTTGCACCGGGTCCATTTCTTGAGTCCGATACACACCCAAACACTCCCATAGCATAAGATAGTCCTCCAGAAGCTACTGACCAAGCCAAAAGCCTCCAATAAAGATCCGGATCATCACAGTCACTGTGCGCCGAGTCGCAGAAAAAGCCGAAGTGGTGATCTCCAAAAATCCTCAAAGTCCTCCAAAGAGTTGTACACTGAGAGAGGAAGGGAAGCTCTGAAGGGCTTACTGTGAAAAAAGATCCAAAAGAATTTATATGTAGTGGTCCAGAATTCCATGCACCTTTTCTGGTGAATTCACTGTTTAGAACACCTGTTGATGGTGTGTCTGGTCCATAGTGTATCGAAGGGATAGCACAGATGGACCCATTGAGGAATTTATTGTCATATTGGCCTTCGGCTGCATTTGCCAAATTTTAGAAAAGGTTTTGGGCCAAACAGAGGTTGGATTTGGATTCAGCGCGGAAAAACGCTTGAAAACGGCTATTTGCTTGTTAAATTTGGAGTCGGGATGACCAAAAACGGGCTTCTGGAAGTTTTCGGGGCTTTTCGGTGTATGGGGGGTGTCGGTGGACCGCCGGCTGCCACGTGGCGGCCTGTAATTGGCCGGTTCACGACGTTCGGTCCACGGAGCGGCGCGGCTGTGTGCATGAGCCCGGCGCAGGACACGTGGCAGGCGGGGATAGGCTGGCCTTTGGTGCGCGGTCCACTGAGTTTTGACCGGCGGGTGCACAGTTTGAGCGCCGGTGCAGGGAATCGAGCGGGAACCACGTTTCGATCCCTGATTGGCGGGCGCTGGGGTGCGCAGTCCACGGAGTTCCCCGCGCGGGTGCATGGACCCGGCGCAGGGACACGTGGCAGCAGGTGAGTGGCGGGCTCAGTTTGCGCGGCGCACGGAAGGAGTGAAGTCCCGCCTCGGGATGGAGCGCGCACGGGGGCGCCTGACGCGGCGGTCGGCCGCACTCGAGTACGCCACGCGTCAACACGCGAGAGGGCGGCCGTACTCGAGTGCGCCACGCGTCAGCACGCGAGTGGCGGGCCGTACCTACCCCGCTGACCGCGGCGGGACACGTGGCGCACCGCGGGGGGCCTTGCACCGCTGTCCCGTGTTTTGGGGACAGTGTCAGCCCCACAAACTTTCGGGCGCGTCGGACGGGGGGCGTCCGACCCTTCTTCCGGATTTCGGGCGCCCGAAAGTTGCGCCCGAAATCCGGCCCACTTACAGCCTTTGGGATGTGCCTATAAATAGGCTTCCTGGGTTCTTTTTCGGGCTTTTTACTCGCCATTTCTCTGTGAAATCTACAAAAGAGTTTTTCCTTACACAGTATACTATCCATTGGAGGACTTTGAGGATTTACGGAGGCACGCATCCTGAGGTTCGCTATTTTGCGGCGCGGCGCGACGCTTGTTCACCTTCGACCCGCTTCGTCCCTTTTCAGTGTTTGGGCTCTCCCGACTCATCCCGACCTCCTTTTTCGACGATTTTTGCATCATCGGACTCTCGACAGGTAGGACTTCAACTTCTGTGTTTTGAGCTTCCTCGATTTCCGTGTTGACCTTGGAGATTTCCGAGCTTCCATTTGACCTATTTTTCTTCGCCGATTTTTGGACAGCACTGCGGTGTTCTAGCTGTATCTTTTCGCACAGACGTTGGATCGAGGTGATTCAAAAGGCAAACTTCATCTGCATTTCACAAGGAATCTCCTGGATTTTTTTCAGATTTTTTTGGATTTTTCACGAAGGTGAGAACCTCCTTTTTCTGTGGTTCTTTGTTACAGAAATTCTGTACAGTTTGGATTGGGGTGTTCCCCTTGCCGGATTTTTATCTCAGCGTAGGAAGCTCCGTTTTGGACGTGCAGTTACTCGTTTCGACGGGCTCGTCGCGAGGATCGCGATAGTATTTTTCTTGGATTTTTCCGAGCGTTCTTCACAGGTGAAAACAGGCAAATAGTGGACTGCTGTAATTGGGACAGATTTTGTGATGTATTGTGTGATTAAATGTTGTTTGTTCTTTTGGGGAATGCTGTGCAGTTTTGTGGAGGTCGTTTGGACCGAGCGTGGGCATCACTTTGGGACCAGGATTTAGCGCTCGAGGTGGGTGTTGTTGTAAACCTCCTACCTTTGATTTCCCACTAGGCATATTAGAGTGTTGCTTGATCATGTTGATAGTTAGAATTGTGAAATGGACCTAGCATTCTTGTATGAGATTATGGATACTTTGTTACTACTTGCATGGTTAGAGAACTAAATGTTAGTAAGTTGTGTTTCCTTGCTTTAGATGTGTAGTTTAAACACTTGGAATCATGCTAAATCCATATCAGGTTGTATGTATAATGGAAGGTTTGGGCATGTGGTTAGAGTTCATATTTTGGAAAGATTATTTGTTAATGAGTTCCTATCTTTGCAACAACCTATTGAAAGTAATTATCTCTTGAAAAGCTTATGGTTAGTAGATCATGTTTCAAGATTGTATCATGTATCATGTATTAAGCATCATGTACATTGGAGGTACCATGCACTTAGTTTTGTAAAAGTTAGAATACTTGCAATTGCGTTATCAAGTAAAGGACTTTGTTACGGAATTTGAGTTGGCGCATTTCGTGAATAGTTCATGTCTTGAAGATTGAAGATGAAGAAACTCTGGATCAACTACCTCAATCTCAAGAAAGAAGAATTCAAAAGGATCAGGTACGTTAAATTAAATAATTTGTGATGATCCAAATACTTCTTATAGTGTAGAAACACCCGGAAGAGGTTTTAACTGCATATTCATCAAAAACTGGACATGGGACATGTTCAGGATCCGGATCATGTCGTTTCGATCCGGATCCCGAAGGGTGCTCGTTCATACACTAGTTCAATCCGGATCATGGCATTTGATGATCCGGATCCCGAACATGAGTTTTACCTGTTGGCTTGAACGATCCGGATCGTGGAATCTCAATCCGGATCCCGAACACATTGTTCTGGTAAAACTGTATGAACGATCCGGATCGTAGATTATGATCCGGATCCCGAACAGGCGGTTTTCTGGAAATTGCTCTCTACGCGTAAGCGATCCGGATCGTGACTTGCGCAGTCCGGATCGTCGCCCGTAAAACTTTCCAGAAAAGTTTGTTTTTGATCCGAATATTCTTCCTAGGGTTTCTAACCTATAAATAGCCCTTCCATTTCATTTCTAGGGCAATCCACACATTGGAAAAAGAGCCGTCATTTTCAAATATCATTTTATACGGCCTTAGATCCACATATAGAGAAGAACGGAAATCATTAGATCTATTTAATGGTTCTTCATCTATATTGATTAGTTTGATTCTAGGATTTTCATACTCATATCTTGAGTTGAATCAAACTAATGAATACTTAGATGGTATTTCCGATCTACTCTTGATCTAAGTATTCGGCGGATCATCACCACCCAAACAAACAACGATTTACCCCAAAATCGGCGCGTGGACTCGCGTGGCCTTGTGGATTCAAGGTGTTATCGCTCTCGTGGATTCGGAGCGAGGTGCGTTCGTGGATTCGAAGCGTACCATTGGGTGAAGACCGTGGATTCGGTCGGACGTCGTGGATTCGACGTTGGACGCTGTGGATTCAGCGTTGGCGGCGCAAATCGTGGATTCGAGAAGCGTTGCGGAGCGAGCGGAGAAGATCGACTAGGGGCGTATGGTAAAAGGTTGAGTCGTCTGTGAGTACGTTATATCACCTTGTACGTGTGTTAACTCTAGTGGATTTCGCCGTGTTATCGGTCCCGTGGTTTTTTACTCCGGTTTGGAGTTTTCCACGTAAAAATCTTGTGTGTTCTTTTATTTTTCCGCATTGGGTTTTATCGCACAAAGATTTTTGAGTGTTTATTGTTTACACCTATTCACCCCCCTCTAGGTGTTTTTTCCCCTATTAGATCCTTATTAACCTAAACCCAACAAGTGGTATCAGAGCGGGAATAGGGTTGTAAACAATGGTTGAAGGTGGAAACATCAATCGACCCCCTTTCTTTGATGGAACTAATTATGCGTACTGGAAAGTACGGATGAAAGCTTTCTTAATTTCCATCGACGAAAGGGTGTGGCAATCAATTGAATTAGGATGGTCTAATCCAACTGAAATTTTAGATGATGTTCGCACCTTGAAACCTAGGTCGAAATGGACCAAGGAAGAGATAGACTTATCTTCTTACAATGGCAAAGGGATTAATGCTCTATTTAATGCTTTGTCACAAACTGAGTTCTCTCGCGTCTCGGCATGTGAGACTGCGAAAGAAATCTGGGATGTTCTTCAAGTTACGCATGAGGGAACTAACCTAGTGAAGATTCAGAAACTGCAAATGCTTACGAGCAAGTTTGACTCAATCTCTATGGCAGAGAATGAATCCTTCACTGACTATTACACACGATTGCAAGACATCGTGAACTCATGTGCTAACTTGGGAGAGAAGATTCCAGAATTTAAAGTTGTAAGAAAAATTCTAAGAACTCTTCCTGAACGATTTCGCCCGAAGGTTGCAGCCATTGAAACAATTAAACACCCGGACGAAATGCGTGTAGAAGAATTAGTAGGTGCTTTACAAACTTATGAAATGACTTTTCCTACTAACTATTCTTCTGGAAAGGCATCTTCTTCTAAGTCTTCAGGTTACGCATTGAAATCAACTAAAGAAGAAGACGCGGATTCATCCTCCTCTGACGACGACGAGAACATTTCTATGGAGGACTTTGAGAAGCAGCTTGCTCTCTTGACAAGGAAGTTTCGCCGCAACTTTCGAAGGGGAAATTCAAGCAAAACTCCATCCTTCGGAAAGTCGAAGAAAGGCAAGGGATTCTCAAGCTACAAGTCAAGAAGCCAAGAGAACTTCTCAAAGGATAAGAAAAGTTCTGAGGGACAAGTTCAGTGTTTCAAATGTCGAGGCTACGGCCACATAGCAACTGAATGTCCCAACAAGAATCCGGCTAAGAAGAAAGTGATGCAAGCAGTCACTTGGGATGACAACTCCACGTCAAATGAGTCATCGTCAAGTGATGAAGAAGACAACGCGACAGCTTTCCACGCGTCCACCAAACCTTCATCCTTCATGTGCTTAATGGCAAGTACATCCGACTCACTGTCCAACTCCACTGTGGAAAAGATTGCAACGGACGATGAGTCAGATAATTCGGAAGGTGAAGATTTTGTTTTAGCCTACCATCAACTTCTGAGGGATTCAAAGAAACTGGCTAAACAAAACAAGGGGTTGAAAGAGAGATTACTGGAACTTGAAGTTGAATTAAAAAGAGTAACCTCTATCTCAACCGATCTTGAAGTGGAAAGGGACAATCTGGTTAAGACAAATGTTTCCCTTCAAGAGTCCAATGAGCATTTCGAGAAGAGTTATGTAGACATGGTGAACAAAGCGAACTACTTCTTGAAGCTCTACGGCGAGGCCCGACAGGAAAAATCTGAAATGACAGAGACCATACGCCAACTAAAGGATGACTTACAGAGATTTACTTCTGGAAGGAGTAAGTTGGACAGACTCCTTGGTCTCGGTCAAAGAAACAAGTTCGGCCTCGGATACACTCAAACTGGAGACATTCCAAGTTCGAGTGGTACGGTATTTGTGCCTTCGTCGGTATCTCCTCCTCCGACACCGGTGTTCACGCCAAGCAACGACAACGAACCTACTACATCATCTTCGGAATCGACAAGAACCAAGGTATGTTTTCGTTGTGGCATTTCAGGGCACATCAGAAGAAACTGCAAGACTGGAGCCAAATGCACACCTCAAGAACATCTTGCAGCAACTACCAAAAGGGCTATTCCTCGGAAAACCACTCCAACCAAATTGACGGAAAAGAGCCTTGGTAGTACATCGCTCAAGACGACATCTTCAAGGAGCAGCAATTCTTCAAGCAAGACGCCCTCACCTAGGAAATCAACTCCACGAGCACTACAGTCGCATACCAAAAAGGTTTGGGTGCGCAAAGGTGAGATCTTTCCCTGTCTTGCTACCACTGTTTCCTTACATGCATATGATAGTTCGTCTTGGTATTTGGATAGCGGGTGTTCCCGACATATGACCGGCGATAAAAACTGTTTTCAAACTTTTGAGAAAAACTCCGGAGGACTTGTTGTTTTCGGAGATGGCCGGTCTTCCAAAATTGTTGGAAAGGGAACAGTAGCTATTCCAGATGGCCCGGTTCTAGATAATGTATTATTTGTTCATGGCCTAAAGACTAACCTCATAAGCATAAGTCAACTGTGTGATAGTGGTTATTCAGTTAATTTTTCATCTGATAAATGCACTGTAACTGACTTGAACCATGCTTTCTTTTTAAAGGGGGTTAGATCAGAAAATAACTGTTATGTAGTTCCTTCTAAAATTTCTGAAAAATGTAACCTAGCATCTTTGAAAAACGAAACACTTTGGCATGAAAGGCTAGGTCACATAAACTTTAAGGAACTTTCTAGAATTTCAAATAAAGATGTGGTCAAAGGGGTTCCGAAACTTTCTTTTCAACAAAACCTTGTGTGTGGCGGTTGTCAAAAGGGAAGACAGTCTAGGACTGCACACAAGAATTTGAACCACATAGGTACCAAACGGCCTTTGGAACTTTTACATATGGACTTAATGGGGCCAACTCGTCAACCATCTCTTGGAGCTCATGTGATGTGCAGGAATCATCTCGTGTACCTCCGCCTACTCCTCTACCTCAGACATTACGCATCTCCAAGGATCACCCTGAGTCGAACATAATTGGAGATCCGCAAGAAGGAGTTAGAACACGGAGACAATTGGTTTGCGGATTTGCATGCTATGTATCTCAAATCGAACCAAAGAGTGTTGATGAAGCTCTCCAAGATGATTATTGGATTAAGGCAATGCAGGAAGAGCTTCATCAATTCGAGCGAAACAAAGTCTGGGAACTGACAAAGCCTCCGAAGCAACACAATGTGATAGGTACCAAATGGATCTTCAAGAACAAGAAAAACGAAGAAGGTACTATCATCCGGAACAAAGCAAGGTTAGTTGCTCAAGGCTATTCTCAAGTCGAAGGTATAGACTTTGATGAAACCTTCGCCCCAGTAGCTAGACTCGAGTCCATTCGTATACTGTTTGCTATTGCTTGTCATTTTAAAATCAAATTATTTCAAATGGACGTTAAGAGCGCCTTTTTAAATGGATTTTTAAATGAGGAAGTTTATGTAGCTCAACCGAAAGGTTTTGTGGATCATAAACTACCTAACCATGTTTTTCGACTGAAAAAGGCTCTTTACGGTCTGAAACAAGCACCGCGAGCATGGTACGAAAGGTTGACAAAGCACCTTTTGGAAAAGGGCTACACTCGAGGGGGAGCTGACAGGACTCTCTTTGTGAAGCATTATCAAAATGATTTCATAGTTGCTCAAATTTATGTTGATGACATTGTTTTTGGAGCAACAAGAAATAATGATGCTTCTAAATTCGCGGAGACCATGGAAAGCGAATTTGAGATGTCCATGATGGGCGAGTTGAATTACTTTCTTGGATTACAAGTTAAGCAGAACGATGAAGGAATTCACTTGTGTCAATCCAAGTATGCACTGGAGTTGGTCAAAAAGTTTGACCTTGAAAATTCGAAAGATTTTCCAACTCCAATGGGAACTAGCCATAAGGGACTTGGAAGTGAATCACAATGTGAGAATGTAGACGAGAAACTGTACCGGAGTATGATTGGAAGTCTACTATATCTCACGGCTAGTCGCCCGGATATATCCTTCAGTGTGGGGATTTGTGCGAGATATCAATCAGCACCGAAGGAGGTTCACCTGAAAGCGGTGAAACGGATCATCCGGTATATCAAAGGTACAATCAGTTTCGGAATTTGGTATCCCATGGGAACGACTTTGGATATTGTTGGATACTCAGATGCCGACTGGGCTGGTTCTGTGGATGACCGAAAAAGCACGAGTGGTGCATGCTTCTATCTAGGCCACTGTCTTGTTGCATGGCACAGTAAGAAACAGAACTGCATAGCACTCTCGACTGCCGAAGCGGAGTACATTTCTGCAGGAAGTTGCTCAACCCAATTGATTTGGATGAAGAGCGTGTTGAGTGATTTCCGAATTTCAACATCTTCGGTAACCATTTTATGTGACAACACTAGTGCCATTAACATTTCTAAAAACCCTGTGTTGCACTCTAGAACAAAACATATTGAACTTAGATATCATTTTCTTAGAGAGCTAGTTGAATCAAACATTCTTCAACTGTCATATATTTCAACTGAAGATCAATTAGCTGACATCTTGACAAAACCTTTGGATCAAAAACGTTTTATTCACTTGCGTAAAGCAATTGGCATGCTTTCCTTGAAATAACCTCTTTTGAAACTTTTGCTTAGATTAGGTTTTGTTTTTGTTCTTTGTATTTGTTTTGTTCTTTATCTATGTTTTGTACATAGCACACTAATTGAGCACATTTCATAATTGACTTTACTTGCACCTTGACATGCATTTAGAAATTTATTATGTCCTTGATGTCATAATATCTCAATGTTGCAATGATCATTTACGTTATTTAAACCATCTTCTAAGTGATCAAAGTCAATTTCTCTCTCAATGATCTCTTGGTATAGTCATTATCATATTTGATTGCTTAGTTGAGTATGAATTCGAGATCAGTGGTTTGGTTGAATACTTTATATATTAAATAATTGATAGCCAATTGAGGGGGAGTCAATGAAATCTGAAATGCTCAAAAGATGTGGAAAGAGTTACATCCCAGTGAGGAGTGTGAAAACTACCACCACATGGAGAAAATGAAAGAAAAAGAAACTCCATGAATGAAAAGCAAACTTTTTGTTTTGAAAATTGTTGATGAAACTCATATTGAAATACTTGACTCAGTCGTATTTCATGGTTGGTATAAGGTGGGATTTTTAGTAAAAGATGCTCAAAGAGCCACTCCTTCAACAGATTGTCTAGATATATTATTTAACTTATCTGGGATTTCAAACATCTATTGATCTTGGTACTTCATTTTCTTTACTGAAATTGATGATTTGATAAAGACATTACACATAGGATCAAGATAGATGTAATTGAAGTTGTTCAACTTTAAGTGTTTTAACTTTCGTAAATCTTCGTTTCATTTTTGGATATTATTGATAGATTTTTCATAATCTATTTCTTGTTGTATGGAACGATGCTATTTGTTTAAAGTTGACATGATAAAATGCTTACATACTTTTTCTGGAGTTTATTGTATTTTTTTTAACTTTTCTGGAGAAAAAGGTGTAGGCGATCCGGATCGTGGCAAAGTGATCCGGACCCCGAACGCAGGATTCTCTCCCTGCGTATAGCCGATCCGGATCGTGGCCAAGTGATCCGGATCCCGATTGCAGGATTTTCCCTGTATGTGGCCGATCCGGATCTCATTCACAACCGATCCGGATCGCGGCTAGGGCTTCTTATAGAAACCTTCAGATTCAAGATTTCTTTACCAAAATTTCTGATTTCCAAGCTTCTAGAGTTTCTCTTTCTAGATCTCTTGCTTCCTAGTGCTTCAAAACTCAAGCTTCTTCGGATTCAAGTAAGTTTTCATGATCAAAACTCGGTTTTTCACAGTTTTTAGGTTTTTTCATCAAACGCGAGCAGAAAAGATGGATTTTCTTCGTTTGTGAACGGTTTTTGATCAAACTTCTTTTGAAATAAGAACTCTGGATCTATTAGTTTTGCTTTTATGCTGGGTTTTTGCATGATTAACGAGTTTTTAGCCTTCGATTTCTAAAAATTCGGTTTTAGGGCATAAAAGAGGAATTTGTGTAAAACATGAAATTGATCTATTTTTAACATTCTTTTTGGAAAACTAATTTGATTCTTAGCTTCTCTATATGATTATGATTGTCTAGGTACAATGTGTTAAGATTTTTCAAAATTTGACAATTTTTCATATGTTCTTGAGTTGGTTTTCACAGGACATTCTCTTTAGAACTCAAAGCACTAGGATCAATGACTTTCTCCTGGTTGGTACTGTTACTTATCTCGATGGTGCTCACTAGACCAACCAATAAGTTGAAGAGGGCTAAGAAAGTTCAAAGAAAAGGAGAGGTTGAAATTATCAGTGATACTGAACTTGAGAAAAACCCAGATGAAGTACACTGGGACATGTTAACGGATGACGATGATGATGACGAGTTTGTGCCTGCTGACTCGAAGCAAAAAGGAAAAGCACCAGTGAACTCTGGGAAGGCTTCTATGCCTGCCCCAACTATTTCTCTAAAACGTAAGCGGCTCGCTCGACGTTTTGGACGGAGAAAGGAGACCGATGTTGAACCACCAATAGCTCCGGACTCTCCGCCACGAGATGAAGAAGTGTTTGTTAACAATGACCGGCTTAGAGCATTTGCACATCGCGAGTGCATTGGCGAAAGACACGTGAACATTGAAGCTCTACGAAGTCACTCTCCTGAATTTGGTACTTTGATTGATGAAGCAAATCTCATTCAAGTATGTCGCTTCCCGGAAACTCTCGGATACTGCCTGCACCATGTGAGGACCTTCTATACCAACGCACGGCATCTTCGCGAATTTGAGAACGGTCCGATGGAATTCTATACGAATATCCAAGGAACGAGAATTAAAATCACCCCACAGTTGATTGGTGAGGTTTTGGGAATGGAAGCAAGCGGAAGAGGAGCTCACTATCTGAAAGGAGTGGATTTGACAAATACTTTATGGTGTAAAGTTATTGAGGGGATTTGTCTCGAGGGAACTCAATCAACGAACAAATCAGTTCGATCCAAAGAACTTCGTCTGGAATATCGCTTCCTGAACTTCATCACTTGCTACAATATACTTCCAAACATGCAGACGAAGGTTGTGAGATGGGAACGGTTGTTGTTCTTATATCTCATAGGACACCCGTCAGAAGCAAGGGCATTGAATGTCAACATACCATACATCATCTGGAACAGAATGACACGATATGTTGAGCATCCTCATCCTACCGAAAGAATTCCTTTTCCATTGATCATAATGAGGATCTTACAGAAATTTCAAGTTGACATCACCTCGGCGACGTATCATCAATGTTTGAACATGATAGATGAGTCCACAATTGTCAAATCTCTTCACAAGCTGCCTCATGTCACTCAAGCTTCTGCATTTGGAAAGAAGCCTGACACGGATGCATCACCATCTCATCAAGCACCTGGCACAGATGATGAAGCATCATTGACTTCAATTTTCAAGTTGCAGCAACGACTATCCGTTCAGCAGGAACGAATGTTGAAGGAACAACAAAGGGTTGCGAATGAACTGGAGCTAACCACAGCAGCTCACATCACCATCACGAAGAAAATAAACTCAATGGACAAGCGGATGCGAAAGATTATGTCCAAGATTGGTTGCATGAGTTCAGACTTTTCAGATTCTGATAACTAACTTTGTCTTTTTGTGCAGGATTTATTTCTCGATAACTGAATTTGGATTAGTTTAGTTGATTCTTTTAGTCTAGTTTAACTCTCAGTTTGTGCATATTCTTAGGTTAATTCTCCTTTTGTGCATATTGTTAGAAACTTATGAACTTTTTGTTTACTCTCCTTACATATTGTAGCTCATGCTACATTTTTGGCTTTATTTGTGACAAAAAGGGGGAGAGAATGAGAGTGAGAGTTGAAGAGTTATAAACTCTGAACAATGACTGTGAATGAATCAAGGAATGAATCAAGGTAAGTATGAATCTCAACTCAACTTGGGTTTTCTTTTGTGGAATGTGACATGCTGATACTAACTATTTGACTAACTATTTGGGCATGTAATATGACTAACAAGTTGGTGTTGGATTAACATACTTTGACATTTGGTTTTCAACTGCTTAGATGATATGTTGGTTTTAACTATGTTCTTTCACATATCTGATTCTTTCAAATGTCATGATGAGATCAAACTCTAATTCTGCATTTGGTTTTCAATGTTTCAATTCTTGAGGTATCTAACGATTTTGTTTGTCAAGAATGTTTTCTGTGTGCAGAAGTTACAGATGTCTAAGTCTAGAGTCTGTTCTAGGAGTTTGTCTCATGTTTTTATTTTTCATGGAACTCTTTTGTAAATTTTTGTTGTATGGTGATAGCAACAAAAATATCCTTTTTGAATTTTCTTTGTGGATCTGTGTTTTGTCACGAAACCGCCAAAGGGGGAGATTGTTACGGAATTTGAGTTGGCGCATTTCGTGAATAGTTCAAGTCTTGAAGATTGAAGATGAAGAAACTCTGGATCAACTACCTCAATCTCAAGAAAGAAGAATTCAAAAGGATCAGGTACGTTAAATTAAATAATTTGTGATGATCCGAATACTTCTTATAGTGTAGAAACACCCGGAAGAGGTTTTAACTGCATATTCATCAAAAACTGGACATGGGACATGTTCAGGATCCGGATCATGTCGTTTCGATCCGGATCCCGAAGGGTGCTCGTTCATACACTAGTTCAATCCGGATCATGGCATTTGATGATCCGGATCCCGAACATGAGTTTTACCTGTTGGCTTGAACGATCCGGATCGTGGAATCTCAATCCGGATCCCGAACACATTGTTCTGGTAAAACTGTATGAACGATCCGGATCGTAGATTATGATCCGGATCCCGAACAGGCGGTTTTCTGGAAATTGCTCTCTACGCGTAAGCGATCCGGATCGTGACTTGCGCAGTCCGGATCGTCGCCCGTAAAACTTTCCAGAAAAGTTTGTTTTTGATCCGAATATTCTTCCTAGGGTTTCTAACCTATAAATAGCCCTTCCATTTCATTTCTAGGGCAATCCACACATCGGAAAAAGAGCCGTCATTTTCAAATATCATTTTATACGGCCTTAGATCCACATATAGAGAAGAACGGAAATCATTAGATCTATTTAATGGTTCTTCATCTATATTGATTAGTTTGATTCTAGGATTTTCATACTCATATCTTGAGTTGAATCAAACTAATGAATACTTAGATGGTATTTCCGATCTACTCTTGATCTAAGTATTCGGCGGATCATCACCACCCAAACAAACAACGATTTACCCCAAAATCGGCGCGTGGACTCGCGTGGCCTTGTGGATTCAAGGTGTTATCGCTCTCGTGGATTCGGAGCGAGGTGCGTTCGTGGATTCGAAGCGTACCATTGGGTGAAGACCGTGGATTCGGTCGGACGTCGTGGATTCGACGTTGGACGCTGTGGATTCAGCGTTGGCGGCGCAAATCGTGGATTCGAGAAGCGTTGCGGAGCGAGCGGAGAAGATCGACTAGGGGCGTATGGTAAAAGGTTGAGTCGTCTGTGAGTACGTTATATCACCTTGTACGTGTGTTAACTCTAGTGGATTTCGCCGTGTTATCGGTCCCGTGGTTTTTTACTCCGGTTTGGAGTTTTCCACGTAAAAATCTTGTGTGTTCTTTTATTTTTCCGCATTGGGTTTTATCGCACAAAGATTTTTGAGTGTTTATTGTTTACACCTATTCACCCCCCTCTAGGTGTTTTTTCCCCTATTAGATCCTTATTAACCCAAACCCTACAGACTTTGCATGCCTGTATGGTCATCTAGTTAGGCCACTATTTACTGCTGCACTATCATATTGGGAAATGACTTAGGAGAAACCATGTTTAGCTGTTCTCCTTTCTATTCAGTTGCATATTGCTCGAGTTAGAGCAGGGGTATGGGATAGTGTAGTCGAGGCCATCGAGTCAGGGTCAGATTAGACTCGATTATGGATCGTGAGGCATTGTGGTAACCGCGGACAGTAGGCGGTTAGCCAGATGTTGATTACCTTATCAGTTTTGGACTTGTGGGGTGTTGCGGCGACCGCGGACATTGGGCGGTTGACCGGATGTTTTACTTATGCATCAGATTGGGTATCAGATTTCGCTAGTGGATGGAGTTTCCCACTTATTGAGTATTATTGCACCAGATTGGGGATCGGGGTTTCATTAGTGGATGGATTTTTCCACTTTGATCATAGTTATGATCGAAGTCCTGCTATACTGAGATACTTGTTACAGGGATACTTAACTCGTGTGGGTCGCTCCCCTCGAGTGCCACTCCGGAGGTAGGCTTTTCGGACCCAGCCTTGTGTGCCGGTCTGATACTTATTTTGGGATGCGAGCCGTGCGGGCCGATCCCGCGGTTTCGAGCCTTGTGTGCAGATTCCGCTGAGCAGGCAATGCCAGTTGTACTGGTGGCAAATGATTGGGTTATTTGGACATATACAGTTTTCTGATGCATTCATACAGTCATCTCTTTTGATACTGCATTTAGAGGCATAGTAGTGATAGTTTTTCCTTATCAGTAGTCTTTATGGCTTACTGCGGTTCTTTCCCCTTTTTGCCTCTAGTAGTCCTAGTGGGCCGTCAGAGTTTTGAGGTTTTTCCCACTAGGGGAGGCTACTGTTCTTTATGGTAGTTCTCACCCCCATTGTCCTTCTCTTCTTTTCTCCCTTTGTTTTGCAGAGTCTTCTACGGGAGTAGCAGGGCCATCCCGGGCAGATCGAGGCAAGCAGATAGCGGATTAGGTAGTTCTTCTACCCCGACTTCGAGCTTAGTCGTGTATCAGTTGTACCCCTTTCTTTTCTCAGACAGTTGTAGTTATTTTGGGTCTGGCTCTTGCCAGCTGTTTGTACTTATTTGGTGAGCTGGGAGAGACACTTGTATATTTTGAGAGTTTTTACTATGCTTTTACTTTCCAGCTGTAGTCTGAGATGTAGTAGTTTTATTTAGCTCTGTTCTATGCTCCTTTATTATATCTTGTATATCTGAGCAGGTTACCAGCGCTTCGTGTGCATGGAAAATTCTGTGTGCACGGCGGATCTGTGGACGGGCTCGGGTTCTGGTTTACACCCGGGGCGTGACATTATAGGCCCAGCCCAAGCTGCTATTGGGCCGGATTCGGGCGCAACATCCGGGTGCCCGAATCCGCCAAAGCCGGTCGCACCATCCCCGTCCGACGCGCCCAAAACGCTGTGGTGATGCCACATGTCCCTGCAACACGAAACAGCGGTGCAAGGGCCTCCGCCGCGCGCCACGCATCCCCTCACGGTCAAAGGCGGTAGGTACGGCCCGCCAACGGCGGGCCGACACGTGGCCCGCACTCGAGTGTGGCCATGTGCGGCCGGCCGCGCCGCCTGGCGCCTCTGCGCGCACGTGCCCCGAGGCGCCGCCTGCGCACTCCGTGGACCGCGCCTCCGTGAGCCAGCCTGTGCCATGCCGCCACGTGTCATACACCCGGTCCACCGAAGCTGCTCCTTTTCCCTGGACCGCGCCGCGCGCACCCGCCATTCCGAACGCGCCACGTGGCTCGCACGGCGGTCCATGCACCCGCCGCGTCTCCCCGTGGACCGAGCTGTGTGAGCCGGCCAATGCCAGGCCGTCACATGGCTCAGGCCGGTCCCTCTGCTAGACCCTCTAGGTCACTATGCTGCTGGGCCCTTGCCCCTGACGTATGCCTCGCCGTCTGCATCTGAACCGTCACGATCGCTGCATCCATACCCGAACCTGTGGGGGGAGTCACCCAAGGGGTGTGAGAACTACATCTGAGTTCCCAGTGGGTTCAACCACCGAGAAAAAGTGTCCTACACTACTTGATCCAAAGGAAGCAATAATAATAGTGCTAGGAAACTAAAATCCTCGATATCAATGCAGCTATGCAATATAATACATCACTGTCTGTATATACTCATCAACCCAGCACTACGCTGTCTAGCCATACTAGGTTACAATATAATAGGTCACTACACTATCTGGGTATACTCATCGACCCAGCACTACTCTGTCTAGCCACACTAGGCTGCTAAGCACCAACTCGGCCACTATGCCCCTGTATACAGGGTCAACTAACCCGGCCACCTTGGCCACTCTATTTTTCTTTATTCTTTAGATTCTGGTGCTTTAGTTCAAGTTAACCCTCAGAAATTTCTTATCCAACGGACCCCAGCCCGGTAGTCCTGCTACCATAAGATAAGATTTCTAAGGTTGCCGATAACACCCGCAAGTGTTACCCCGTCCTACGGAAGAAGCGTCCCGAACGGGTCTCTACCCGGGAGAGGGATACTGCCCGTACCTCCAACATGGGCTGGCTTCACCGTAGGTCCGCCCGTTTTATCTTTATATTTTCTTTCTTTTCTTTTTACTTTAGTTCTTAGCCTCTTTGCCTTTGAACACTTGCTTTCCTTTCTTATTCGAGCTTATAGCTCTTTTTTTTGCCACTGGCAATTCACTTTCTCTTTTCTTTGAGCATTTAGGTCCTTGCTTTCACTTTTAGCCCTTCGAAAGTACCTCGTCAGACGGGTCACTGCCCAGGGAGTCCTGCTCCACTTGACGAGTCTCAAATTCGAAGGCGCCATTTACATTTTCTTTATGCTTTTAGCCACTTTTAGCTTGCTTTTAATCTTTGCCTTTTTGCAATAATTTTTCCTCTCATCCTAGGCCTTGCCATAAGGATAACTAGAGAGTCCCCTGGACTCTTAAACATATCTCTTTTATTTCTTTAACTCAAATTGAAGTTAAAGTTATTATCCATTTGCCCAGACACCCTATGACTTTCTAGGGTTGTATTTGTTCACTTCTTTAACCTTGGAATCTTATCCCACTTTCCTGATTCCTCACTGAATCCTAGAGTTATCTTAACTCTATTTTGCTGTTCCACTTATAATTTAGAGTTACGCTGACTCTAATTTTTCCCATTCCCTTTCATATCTCCGCACTTGATCTGTTTCTCATCTTTCCTTTCATGTCTCCACATTTGATCTATTTCTCATTTTTCCTTTCATGCCTCCACATTTGATCCATTTTCCCATCTTCCTGCCTGTGAGTTTAAACTCCTCTAGTTTAACTTAGGTTCCCTTTACCTAAGTTCCATGTCACATATGTCCTAGAGTTCTCTGACTCTATGTTGATCACTAGCTCTCCTTAGGTTTCTTTTACCTAAGTTCCATGTCACATATGTCCTAGAGTTCCCTGACTCTATATTGATCACTAGCTCTCCTTAGGTTTCTTTTACCTAAGTTCCATGTCACATATCTCCTAGAGTTCCCTGACTCTATGTTGATCACTCTATCCAGTGTCCTTAGGTTATCACCTAAGACAATGCCACATTCTATCAATGTCCTTAGGTTATCTCCTAAGACAATGCCACTCGTTAAATCCTAGGATAACTCCTAAGTTTGATGTCACTCGTCAAACCCCTAAACTAGGTTTTCTCCTAGTCTTACTACCAACAAGTTCTGTTCCTGATATCACATGATTCCTAGGGTTATACCCTAACATGATCACAATCATAAATAGCTATTCATTTTCGTGCATGCAGTTATTTTCATCTCATTCATAAAATAGTAATTACTTCTACGCATGCATATTCATCATATATCTTTGGCAACCAACAGTTGCACTTTTCCTCTGTGTCCCTGTGCACAAGCACATCTATTCTTCAATCTCTGGCAACCAACAGTTGCACTTTTTTATCTGAATACATCTACACAGGCAATCATAATCATAATTACCTAACGCCTCTAACAGGCTACATCATGCTTCGAATCGAAAAGCAAAGGAGCAAGGGGAGAGGTCACCCAATTTCGGCAGAATTTCCCACCTTGTGGTGTACCCAATTGCTTGTAGACACTTGCAATTGGTCTCCGCGCGATTCCACTTGTTTCCTCGAGCTTGCACGCAAAACGGTGCACATCCCTCAAGTCCACACGCAAAACGGTGCACGTCCTCTACTCTTGCACGCAAAACGGTGCGCGTCAGAAAAATCCGCACGCAAAACAATGCGCGTCACTTCAATCGGCACGCAAAACGATGCGCGTCAACTCAACCTGCACGCAAAACGGTGCACGTACCTCAAATCTGCACGCAAAACGGTGCACGTTTGACTGTAGGGTTGCACGCAAAATGATGCACATTTTTTTTCTAGTCCTGCACGCAAATCGATGCAAAATATTAGGGTCGGCACGCAAAACGGTGCGCGATAACACGATCGGCACGCAAAACGGAGCACGTACCTCAAATCTGCACGCAAAACGGTGCACGTTCGACTGTAGGATTGCACGCAAAACGATGCACGCTTTTCTAGTCCTGCACGCAAATCGATGCAAAATATTTGACTTTGCACGCAAAACGGTGCACAACAATTCAATTTGCGCGTAAATCGGAGCACGTACCTCGGGTTGGCACGCAAAACGGTGCACGTTGCTTTTTCCACGTTGCACGTAAATCGGTGTATGTTTTTTGGGTTTGCGCCCAAAACTGCGCATATTTTCTGCATCCGCGCGCAAAACGGAGCACGGTGCCAGAACCTGCGCGCAAAACGGAGCCCGCACGCAAAACGGTGCACACCGTCGGGGTCCGCACACAAAACGGTGCAGCAAAATACGGTCCCTAACACAGATGAGAGCGAGGGGTTAAACCAAGGTCAACAAAATGCCCCCCAAAACTGTGCAAAAATACCATAAAAATAAAATGCGGGACTTACCCGGCCGCGCCGCCGCCGCCGAATCGCCCCTATCGGAAGCCTCGCGCGCTCCACGAGGCCCACGACGCCACGCCGTGACACCTCCCAACCTCCTCCCTCACTCTCCCTCACTCACGGTTGGAGAAGAAAGGAAAGAGGAGAAAAATGGAGGTGCGGGGGAGAAAGAAGAAGAAGAAAAGGGAGGGAGAGAGGAAGAGTGGTCCACAGGCCTACGGTACCCGGTGCACCCGCCGGTCCACAGCACCCATGCGGGTGCACCAGGTCCAGGCAGGGAACAAGGCGGCCACGTGGCCGCCTCCCCTGCGCGCCACGCGGGCGCGCAGCCCGCACGCCACACGGGCGCGTGACACCGCGCCCGCGCAGGCGCGCGGGACACGGGGGCGCCACACAGGCGCGCGCCCCCGCGCGCCCGGGCAGCCGCCAGTGGGGGCCCGCCACGTGGCGGCCCCCTGCGTGCCCATGCGCAGGCGGGCGCGCTTCCCAGCGCGCCCGCGTCGCGCCTCTGTCCACGCGGCGCCGTACGCGCCTCGTACCGCGCGCCGCCGCTTCCTCGGGATCCGCGCCACCTCCTCGGGATCCGTGCCGCCTCGGTTTGCGTGCCGTGTCGTCTCAAAAAACGCGCACGCCTACCGGGCTCCAAATCCAACAAATAAATAGTCCATTCTTAGCGATTTCGCGCGCTGAGTCCAAAAACGATGTCCATTTCTCTAAATTCTCATCCAAAAATTTGCCGAATGCCTCCGGATAGCCCACTGATCCGGTTTTCCGCACCGGGTCCAATTCTGAAGCCCGATTTGTCGAATTTCAACTCTAAAATTCCCCGGAGGCGCCCGGAGAGAAAATCTTCAATCCAAACTCCGCCCGGGGGCCAAATTTGACATCCACGACACGCGAAACCACTTCTGAACACTCGACGGGTCCTCCAATGACCCACGCGATCTCTTTTTAAGCCCGGTTTCCAACGCTTGTGCCCAAATTGCACACAATTCCATTTCTTGGGCCTGACACGCGTCCAATCACACCCAAAGGCCACCGAAAGCTGCCGAACAACCAGCAAACCCTACGCTGGGAATTCCGGGACCTCACACGGAGCCCGAACTCACTACCCGGCATCCGATCAACGCGAAATTCTTTCTGGGGCCTTTAAACATATTTAAGGGGCTCCCGCACTTTTCTCGAAATTTTTTCGACACTGTGAATTTTGCACTAAAAATCTGGGCCCCCTTTCTCGAATAAAATTCCAGAACTCTCATTTTAAATTCCGATTTGGGCCCAACTCGCTTCCAAATATTCTTTACTTCCCCAATTTTCATAAAAATGGTATTTCATATCATTTTTATTTATATTTATTTATTTGCCGAAAATCTGGTACTTTACAGCGTCTTGATCGACGAGGACCTGGTAGGATTCAGAGGCCACCGCAGCAGCAGTCTCGACAGTCTCGGGCGTCGGCCCGGTGTGTTTTCTGTAGGGGGCAGCATCCATCAGATACTTGTGGCTTAAGGGAGGGTCGATGCTTCCGATGTGGGCAGCCAGGCCACATCCGAGCTACGTGCCCCTTTCGGACCTTGGTAGCACCTCCTTCAGCTTTGGCCCCTACCGCATCTCAGCAGGGGTCGCAGTCGCGGCTACAGAGATGGCAGCGGCAGCAGAGGCAGCCTCAGCAGGCAGGCAGGTGCATTATCTGTGGAGGTCAGCACTTCGTCAGCACTTGTGATCAGCGGCAGGGACGCTGCTATCTTTGTGGCTAGTTTGGACATTTGCGGGCTTCGTGCCCCCGGCCGGCATGTGCAGCACCGATTTCAGCATCTGTTCCTACCACTTCCCTGCTGCGACCGGGAGCTTCATCGACAGGTCTCCAGGTAGACCGAGTTTCGCCTCCACACTCTCCTGGTGAGAGACAGCCGATGTTGAGTGATTAGGGCGGCTTAGCACAGGCGGGGGTTTCTGCTACGGCTGACTGTGTGGTGGCAGGTATGATTTATTACTGGCATTTGGATTCTTGTTTTATTTGTTATACGAGCATCGCATTCTTTTAGTAGATCTGTTGCATTATCGCATGGGTTAGAGGTAGGGCTTTCACCACGTGCACGAGAGATTCAGTTTTCCGATTACACTTTGCACGTGGAGGAGTGTTAATGGTCCTGCCGATGCAGATCGAGTCATGGATTTTGCCAGCGGACCTGATGGTCCTGTATCAGCTGTGAGTTTTGATTTAGTACTTGGGTTGTTTAGCTGGCTCGCTACTTCGCGGCAATTGATCACGCCGCAAGATTGGTGACCTTTAGCGAGCCAAGCCAGGAGGTGATAGTGAGAGGGTGCCAGAGTGCTTTCTTCGCCTCGGTAGTTTCGACTTCCCGTTTGAGGCAGATGATGCGCAGTGGATGCGTGGCCTTTTTGGCTTGTGTGGTTAAGGAGCCTACGGCGGCACCGGGACCCGGGGATATCCCTATTGTCCATGAGTTCCCGGAGGAGTTTCCACTGGAGCTGACCAGTATGCCGCCGGATAGGGAGATCGAGTTTTTGATTGACGTAGTCCCAGGGACTACGCCAATCTCTAAGGCTCCTTACCAAATGGCACCGGCGGAGCTGCGATAGTTAAAGGCGCAACTTCAGGATTAAAGGGACAAAAGTTTTGTGAGACCAGGTGTATAGCCTTAGGGAGCGCCGGTGTTATTTGAGAAGAAGAAGGATGGGTCGCTTCGATTGCGTGTGGATTACATAGAGCGTCTGTGTTTTTGAAGATTGATCTCCAGTCAGGTTACCACCAGCTGAGGGTGAGGGCCGAGGACATCCCCAAGACGGCTTTTAGATCCCGGTACGGGCATTATGAGTTCCCTGTTATGCTTTTTGGTTTAACTAATGCCCCTGCTACATTTATGGATTTGAAGAACCGGGTATTTCAGCCGTACTTGTACTAGTTGTCGTTGTGTTTATTGACGACATTTTGATTTACTCCCGGAGGGATTTAGAGCATGAGGAGCACTTGTGGATAGTGCTGCAGCTCTGCGAGAGAAGAAGCTGTATGCCAAGTTTAAAAAGTGTGAATTTTGGCTTCGGGAGGTTGCATTTCTAGGCCACTTTGTATTAGCCTCAGGAGTGGCAGTTGACCCGACGAAGATTGATGTTGTTCGGGATTGGCCTAGACCGTTGACGGTTACTGAGGTCCATAAGCTTTTTGGGCTTAGCGGGTCATTACCGTCGATTTGTGGAGGACTTTGCGAAGCTCTTTGCCCTTTTCCCCTAACCAGTTTGACAAGCAAGGGAATAAGGTTTGTTTGGACTGAACAGTGCCAGCTAAGCTTTAAGGAACTGAAGAGGAATTTGATTTGGGCACCACTTCTGGCATTGCCAGCGAGGGGCGATGGATTTGTGATTTGTAGTGACGTCTCTCACAGCGGTTTGGGATGTGTTTTGATGCAGCATAGTAGGGTAATTGTTTATGCTTTACGGCGATGAAAGGATTATGAGAAGAATTATCCTACTCTTGATTTGGAGTTTACGGCTGTGATGTTCGCGTTGAAGTTGTGGCGGCATTACCTCTACGGAGAGCACTGTGAGAGTTACACTGATTATAAGAGTTTGAAGTACTTGTTTACTCAAAAGGAGCTGAATTTGAGGCAACGCCGGTGGTTGCAGTTACTAAAGGGCTATGATGTGAGCATCCTTTATCATCCCGGCAAGGCCAAGGTTGTAGCAAATGCTTTGAGTAGGAGGTTAGTGCAGAGTTTGAGCATGTTGATCACGCGGCAGGCACCGCTTGTGGAGCTGTTGAGGCGTCTACAGATTGAGATGGTGTCCCTTGGTATCTCTGCTAGATTCATGTATATGGTTTTACAGCCCACTCTGTTGGACAGGATTAGGGAGACACAGAGTGAGGACCCCCACTTGACGAGAATCAGATCACAGCTTCGGGCAGATCAGATAGGGGATTTTGCAGTGGACAGCTCGAGTGTACTATAGTACAGAGACCAGAGTTGTGAGGGGCCCATTATACATCTTTTACCATTCATTCTGATAGTACTAGGATGTATAAGGACCTCAAGGCACACCGTTGGTGGTTCGGAATGAGGCGGGATATTGGAAGATTTGTGACTCACTGTTTAACTTGTCAGCAAGTGAAGGTAGAGCACCGGGTTCCTGCTGGCAAGTTATGAAGTCTTTCAATTCCCGAGTGGAAGTGAGACCACATCACGATGGATTTCGTACAGGACTGCCTAGGGCACAGGGTGAAGCCGAAGCGATTCGGATTATCGTGGATAGACTCACCAAGTCTGCACACTTCTTGCCTTTATGGATGACTTGGTCGTTGGAGCGCACCATATAGACCCTTGAGGATATGTTGAGAACGTGCGTCATGGATTTTAGAGGAAGGTGGTACCGGCACTTAGCATTGGTTGAGTTGCGTGCAATAACAGCTTTCTGGCGAGCTTTCAGATGGCTCCGGACACAAGTGTCAGACGTCCTTGTATTGGAGTGACGTGGGTGAAAAAAAAAAAGGGACTTTGGGACCGGATTTACTGTTGGAGACAGAGGAGAAAGCCAGAGTAGCTCGCCGACATCTTGAGGTGGCCCAGAGTCGTCAGAGGAGCTACGCCGATACTTGGCGGCGAGACCTAGAATTTCAAATTGGTGATCTGGTCTTTTGAAGGTCTCGCCCTCGGAAGAAGTCCGGAGATTGGAGTTCGTGGGAAGCTCAGTCCCCGCTTTATTGGACCCTTCGAGGTACTTGAGAGAGTAGGCCCGGTGGCTTACAGAGTTGCCCTTCCTCCATACCTGGCCGGAGTCCAGGAGGTTTTCCACGCTGAGGATATATATATATATATATTTTCGACCCTTCGCACATGATTGATTTCACTCCTCTGGAGATTGGTGAGGACCTTGGATATGAGGAGCGCCCGTTGCGAATTTTGCTCATGAGGTGAGGGAATTGCGCAATTGGGCCATTCCGTATGTGAAGATCTTGTGGAGCAATCACGAGGAGCGTGAGGCTACTTGAGAGCTAGAGACAGTGATGAGAGATACCCACCCCCCTTTTCTGTTAGAGGCTTCCGGTTGAGGTACGTCTGTTTGTTCTTTTCCTTGTTTCGTGGACGAAACTCCTTTTAGTGGGGGAGGATGTAGTGGTCCAGAATTCCATGCACCTTTTCTGGTGAATTCACTGTTTAGAACACCTGTTGATGGTGTGTCTGGTCCATAGTGTATCGAAGGGATAGCACAGATGGACCCATTGAGGAATTTATTGTCATATTGGCCTTCGGCTGCATTTGTCGAATTTTAGAAAAGGTTTTGGGCCAAATAGAGGTTGGATTTGGATTCAGCGCGGAAAAACGCTTGAAAACGGCTATTTGCTTGTTAAATTTGGAGTCCGGATGACCAAAAAGGGGCTTTTGGAAGTTTTCGGGGCTTTTCGGTGCATGGGGGGTGTCGGTGGACCGCCGACTGCCACGTGGCGGCCTGTAATTGGCCGGTTCGCGACGTTCGGTCCACGGAGCGGCGCGGCTGGGTGCATGAGCCCGGCGCAGGACACGTGGCAGGCGGGGATAGGCTGGCCTTTGGTGCGCGGTCCACTGAGTTTTGACCGGCGGGTGCACAGTTTGAGCGCCGGTGCAGGGAATCGAGCGGGAACCACGTTTCGATCCCTGATTGGCGGGCGCTGGGGTGCGCGGTCCACGGAGTTCCTCGCGCGGGTGCATGGACCCGGCGCAGGGACACGTGGCAGCAGGTGAGTGGCGGGCTCAGTTTGCGCGGCGCACGGAAGGAGTGAAGTCCCGCCTCGGGATGGAGCGCGCACGGGGGCGCCTGACGCGGCGGTCGGCGGCACTCGAGTACACCACGCGTCAGCACGCGAGAGGGCGGCCGTACTCGAGTGCGCCATGCGTCAGCACGCGAGTGGCGGGCCGTACCTACCCCGCTGACCGCGGCGGGACACGTGGCGCACCGCGGGGGGCCTTGCACCGCTGTCCCGTGTTTTGGGGACACATGTCAGCCCCACAAACTTTCGGGCGCGTCGGACGGGGGGCGTCTGACCCTTCTTCCGGATTTCGGGCGCCCGAAAGTTGCGCCCGAAATCCGGCCCACTTACAGCCTTTGGGCTGTGCCTATAAATAGGCTTCCTGGGTTCTTTTTCGGGCTTTTTACTCACCATTTCTCTGTGAAGTCTACAGAAGAGTTTTTCCTTACACAGTATACTATCCATTGGAGGACATTGAGGATTTACGGAGGCACGCATCCCGAGGTTCGCTATTTTGCGGCACGGCGCGATGCTTGTTCACCTTCGACCCGCTTCGTCCCTTTTCAGTGTTTGGGCTCTCCCGACTCATCCCGACCTCCTTTTTCGACGATTTTTGCGCCATCGGACTCTCGACAGGTAGGACTTCAACTTCTATGTTTTGAGCTTCCTCGATTTCCGTGTTGACCTTGGAGATTTCCGAGCTTCCATTTGACCTATTTTTCTTCGCGGATTTTTGGACAGCACTGCGGTGTTCTAGCTGTATCTTTTCGGACAGACGTCGGATCGAGGCGATTCAAAAGGCAAACTTCATCTGCATTTCGCAAGTAATCTCCTGGATTTTTCTCAGATTTTTCTGGATTTTTCACGAAGGTGAGAACCTCCTTTTTCTGTGGTTCTTTGTTACAGAAATTCTGTACAGTTTGGATTGGGGTGTTCCCCTTGCCGGATTTTTATCTCAGCGTAGGAAGCTCCGTTTTGGACGTGCAGGTACTCGTTTCGACGGGCTCGTCGCGAGGATCGCGATAGTATTTTTCTTGGATTTTTCCGAGCGTTCTTCATAGGTGAAAACAGGCAAATAGTAGACTGCTATAATTGGGACAGATTTTGTGATGTATTGTGTGATTAAATGTTGTTTGTTCTTTTGGGGAATGCTGTGCAGTTTTGTGGAGGTCGTTTGGACCGAGCGTGGGCATCACTTTGGGACCAGGATTTAGCGCTCGAGGTGGGTGTTGTTGTAAACCTCCTACCTTTGATTTCCCACTAGGCATATTAGAGTGTTGCTTGATCATGTTGATAGTTAGAATTGTGAAATGGACCTAGCATGCTTGTATGAGATTATGGATTCTTTGTTACTACTTGCATGGTTAGAGAACTAAATGTTAGTAAGTTGTGTTTCCTTGCTTTAGATGTGTAGTTTAAACACTTGGAATCATGCTAAATCCATATCAGGTTGTATGTATAATGGAAGGTTTGGGCATGTGGTTAGAGTTCATATTTTGGAAAGATTATTTGTTAATGAGTTCCTATCTTTGCAACAACCTATTGAAAGTAATTATCTCTTGAAAAGCTTATGGTTAGTAGATCATGTTTCAAGATTGTATCATGTATCATGTATTATGCATCATGTACATTGGAGGTACCATGCACTTAGTTTTGTAAAAGTTAGAATACTTGTAATTGCGTTATCAAGTAAAGGACTTTGCATGCCTGTATGGTCATCTAGTTAGGCCACTATTTACTGCTGCACTATCATATTGGGAAATGACTTAGGAGAAACCATGTTTAGCTGTTCTCCTTTCTATTCAGTTGCATATTGCTCGAGTTAGAGCAGGGGTATGGGATAGTGTAGTCGAGGCCATCGAGTCAGGATCAGATTAGACTCGATTATGGATCGTGGGGCATTGTGGTAACCGCGGACAGTAGGCGGTTAGCCAGATGTTGATTACCTTATCAGTTTTGGACTTGTGGGGTGTTGCGGCGACCGCGGACATTGGGCGGTTGACCGGATGTTTTACTTATGCATCAGATTGGGTATCAGATTTCGCTAGTGGATGGAGTTTCCCACTTATTGAGTATTATTGCACCAGATTGGGGATCGGGGTTTCATTAGTGGATGGATTTTTCCACTTTGATCATAGTTATGATCGAAGTCCTGCTATACTGAGATACTTGTTACAGGGATACTTAACTCGTGTGGGTCGCTCCCCTCAAGTGCCACTCCGGAGGTAGGCTTTTCGGACCCAGCCTTGTGTGCCGGTCTGATACTTATTTTGGGATGCGAGCCGTGCGGGCCGATCCCGCGGTTTCGAGCCTTGTGTGCAGATTCCACTGAGCAGGCAATGCCAATTGTACTGGTGGCACATGATTGGGTTATTTGGACAGATACAGTTTTCTGATGCATTCATACAGTCATCTCTTTTGATACTGCATTTAGAGGCATAATAGTGATAGTTTTTCCTTATCAGTAGTCTTTATAGCTTACTGCGGTTCTTTCCTCTTTTTGCCTCTAGTAGTCCTAGTGGGCCGTCAGAGTTTTGAGGTTTTTCCCACTAGGGGAGGCTACTGTTCTTTATGGTAGTTCTCACCCCCATTGTCCTTCTCTTCTTTTCTCCCTTTGTTTTGCAGAGTCTTCTACGGGAGTAGCAGGGCCATCCCGGGCAGATCGAGGCAAGCAGATAGCGGATTAGGTAGTTCTTCTACCCCGACTTCGAGCTTAGTCGTGTATCAGTTGTACCCCTTTCTTTTCTCAGACAGTTGTAGTTATTTTGGGTCTGGCTCTTGCCAGCTGTTTGTACTTATTTGGTGAGCTGGGAGAGACACTTGTATATTTTGAGAGTTTTTACTATGCTTTTACTTTCCAGCTGTAGTCTGAGATGTAGTAGTTTTATTTAGCTCTGTTCTATGCTCCTTTATTATATCTTGTATATCTGAGCAGGTTACCAGCGCTTCGTGTGCATGGGAAATTCTGTGTGCACGGCGGATCTGTGGACGGGCTCGGGTTCTGGTTTACACCCGGGGCGTGACATTATAGGCCCAGCCCAAGCTGCTATTGGGCCGGATTCGGGCGCAACATTCGGGTGCCCGAATCCGCCAAAGCCGGTCGCACCATCCCCGTCCGACGTGCCCAAAATGCTGTGGTGATGCCACATGTCCCTGCAACACGAAACAGCGGTGCAAGGGCCTCCGCCGCGCGCCACGCATCCCCTCACGGTCAAAGGCGCTAGGTACGGCCCGCCAACGGCGGGCCGACACGTTGCCCGCACTCGAGTGTGGCCATGTGCGGCCGGCCGCGCCGCCTGGCGCCTCTGCGCGCACGTGCCCCGAGGCGCCGCCTGCGCACTCCGTGGACCGCGCCTCCGTGAGCCAGCCTGTGCCATGCCGCCACGTGTCATACACCCGGTCCACCGAAGCTGCTCCTTTTCCCTGGACCGCGCCGCGCGCACCCGCCATTCCGGACGCGCCACGTGGCTCGCACGGCGGTCCATGCACCCGCCGCGTCTCCCCGTGGACCGAGCTGTGTGAGCCGGCCAATGCCAGGCCGTCACGTGGCTCAGGCCGGTCCACGGTCACCTCCCATGCACCAAAGATCCCCCAAAACTTCCGGAAGCCCCTTTTTGGTCATCCGGACTCCAAATTTAACAAACAAATAGCCGTTTTCAAGCCTTTTTCCGCGCTGAATCCAAATCCAACCTCTGTTTGGCCCAAATCCATCTCTAAAATTTGGCAAATGTAGCCGAAGGCTAGATCAGCTAAAAATGTCTCACAAGGTCCATTTGTGGCATCCCTTTGATGCACCATGGGCCAGACACACCAACACTAGGTGTTCTACACAGTGGATTCATTGAAAAGGTTGCATGAAAAAATCTGGACCACTACAGCCGAGGTGCCGCGCACGTGCTGTGAGCCGGCCATGGAGAGGACTGGAGTGCGCGCAGATTTTATTAGAGGACTCGAGAGGGTTGTTCGAGCTTTCGGGAATATTTTCAAGGATCGCGATAATGCGCGCGCGCGGCGCGGTTTTGGGTGTTCCGACAGAGTTTTGACAGTGAACGGCGCGGCGCTTCACCGACTTCAGCGATTGCCTGCGGAATGCATTTGAGGTGGGTTGGAATTTCTTCAAGATGTATGGAATGCCTTCTAAAGCTATTGTATGCATGTTGATCATGTTTAGCTTATTATTTCTATAGCTGGTAAATCTAATAATTGCATAGAAAACTATAGAAAGATATTTACGAGCCCCAGATATTTTTAACATGATCTAGGAATGATTTGACACTAGACTGCATGATTAGTTGGCATTAGATTGGCATCTGAACCGTTTTAAAAATCGTCGGACCGGTTTTAATGAAAACTGAGATTTGAAAATGGTTTTAAAATATTATGGGCTTCCAGAGAGATTGAGTAGGTTCAGGATGCATATGTTCTCGTGCCAGGGGGCCGAGTGGACTTTTAGAACTCTGTGTGTTGAGTATCTAGTGTCATGTGAGTTGAGATTCCTTGCTGAGATTATTCTAGATCATGGGTTTGTATTTTCGATTTGGTAGCGAAGATGGTTCTCCGACTTGGCTTTGAGAGTTTGGGCTCTAGCAGATCGAGTCATCGAGGTTTCCCGACTTAGCCATGGGTTGTGCATTATCAGATTGAGTAGTAGAGGGTTCTCCAACATAGCTGTGAGAGCGTTTGGGCATTCCCTGATCGAGTCGTAGAGAGATTCCCGACTGAGTTGTGTTATCTAGGTATTGAGTATCCGATCTGTTTGATCGTGGATCATAGCCTGCATGTGCCGCTTATGAGACAGTAGAGACTGATGAGATACTTGAGCTCGGTGGGGTCGCTCCCCTCGAGTTACGCTCCGGATGCGTGATGATGATGATTGAGATAGTCAGACTAGGACGTCCCACGTGGAGTGGGCAGGTGCGTTCCTAGTAGTTAGACTAGGACGTCCCACGTGGAGTGGGCAGGTGCGTTCCTAGTAGTGAGTATAGGACGACCCACATGGAGTGGGCAGGTGCGTTCCTAGTAGTCAGTAGGACGCCCCACGTGGTAGTGGGCAGGTGCGTTCCTAGACGACAGGCGCAGGCTTGACTGAGCCAGTTTTGGTAGTCATTGAGATTTGAGTTTTGTGAGCACCTTGTGTGCGAGTGGTGCATAGCATGTTCTTAGATGAGTTTTCCTTTGAATATGATACTTGAGGCATTTTAGCAGTGGCGAGTGTATGCATAGCAGGTTCATAGTAGAGATTTCCTTGAGTATGATGTTGAGACATACTAGCTGTAGTTCATTTCCTGCTTTTATATATATCTATCTGCATACCTATCTATTGCCTCCAGTAGACTTAGTGGGCATACCATGGATATTGGTGACGGTACCCACTGGGAACTACCTTCTGCAGTAGTTCTCACACCCGCTGCGGTGACAGGTTTTCCGAGATTGCTGTTCCGGCTTGGTACGCGCGGAGACAGCTGATCGAGGTGAGGACGGGGCCGATTAGTTCCTTACCAGCATTGAGAGTCAGAGGTAGATGTACCCTGTATATTGTTTTGATTACACTTTTGTACTGGACAGTCTGAGAGATTGGTGACACTTGTATTCATTTTCATAGCTGAGAGACTATGTATTGAGGATTATTTTATTTATTCAGATGTTCAGTTGATTTCTGTAGCTACTGGTTTTAGTTTCAGCTCTGATACATGTTTAGCTATAGATCTGACTTGCAGGGTAGACGCTTCGTCTGTGCGGCAGTTTTCGTACAGATGGCGGATCTGTTGGCGAGCCCGGGTCGCAGTTTCGACCCCGGGGCGTGACAGTTCTGGTCAGCACATTTTGAGGTGGGTACCTCTTCGGTATTTTCGGTGTATAGTCGTTCCCGTGTTTTTGTGAGATTAAAGTAGATATTTGGTAAATTGTCTAACCCCATTGCATGAGAATCCCGTTTTATTTCTAACGGAGGCGGCTAAGGTCGCGGTGCTGTTTTATATGCTCATATTTGTAGGACCCCTGAACCCCATGCAGCTTTTTCCGTGAATCCACTGTGCAAACACCTGTTGATGGTGTATTTGGCCCATAGTGCATCAAAGGGATGCCACAGATGGACCCTGTGAGCTTTGGTTAGATGTATTGGCCTTCGGCTGCTTTTGCCGAATTTTAGAAAAAGATTTAGGCCAAACAGAGGGTGGATTTGGATTCAGCGCGAAAAAACACTTGAAAATGGCTTTTTGTTTGCTAAATTCTGAGTCCGGATGCCCAAAAATGGACTCCCGAAAGTTTTACAGCTTTTCTGGTGCATGGGGGAGCCGTGGACCGGCGGGGGTGCCACGTGGCAGGCCCTGATTGGCCGGCGCACGCGGCCGGGTCCACGGAGCGCAGGGGAATGGGCCGGGGTGCACCGCGGGGCGCGTGGACCGGCGGGTGTCCACGTGGCAGCGCCTGATTGGGCGGCTCTGGTGCGCTCGGTCCGCAGGAGCGCGCGGGGAGGCGTGGACAGGGGGCGCGCCACGTGGCAGTTCCCCATTGGCGGGTCCACGGGCGCGCGGTTCACGCAGCGCGCGGGAGCAGGAACGGGGTAGGTGGCTGTACCGTGGGCAGGTGCGGGCGTCGTGGGCAGCGCCACGTGGCGCCCGCTGATTCGCGGGCGCCACCTACCGCGTTGACAGCGGGCAGGACGCGTGGCGGGCGCTGGCGGAGCTTGCACGGCTGCCGCCTGTTCGGGCGACACGTGGCGGGCGCCGGGGCGGGTCGGACGAAGCCAAGATCCCGTCCGACCGCGCGTTTTGGGCTGGGCCGCACTGTGCGCGCCCGAAAGTGGTGGGCCGGGCCGCACTGTGCGCGCCCGGAACTTTTCGGGCGCCCGAAAAACCGGACAAATCCGGAATTTTTCAAAAAGATTTCTTCAGCCTATAAATACCAGCCCGAGCCCTCTTCTTTGGCTTTTTTCTCTCAACCCGCACATCTTCTGCCCGAGCCACCTTAAGGAGATTTGTTCATCTCTTAATCTTTGATCTTCCTGCCAAGTTCTAGGATTTTAGGAGCACACATCCCGAGGTTCTGGATTTTACGGCGCGGCGCGACGTTGCATTTCCTGTGTTCTTCTTCGGCGCAGCGGCAGTGTAAATTCTCCCCTGGGCTTCCCCGACCTTGTTTTTCAGTGATTTTTGCACCGAAAGACTCCTAAGAGGTAGGGCTTCATCTTTCATATTGATCGCACTTTCCCGTTTCGAGGTTTTGGCATGGATCCCGAGGCAAAAGAGTGACCCTTTTTTTGTGTGGGTTTGTGTGACAGCGGCAGAGTATTTCGGCCATATCTTCGCGCACGAGCGTCAGACGGAAACGAGCTTATACAACTTTTTCATCTACAGATCGCAAGGAACGCGTTCGTATTTTTCTTGGATTTTCCAGAGGATTATTTCGAGGTGAAAATCACTGTTTTCTCAGTGTACAGTGTGCAGTTTTCCTTCACAGTTTGTTGTTTGGTTTACCGCCTTGCCGAATTTATAACTTGTCTTACCAAACTCATATTTGGGCGTGCAAGCTACCGTTGCGAAGCTATCGACGCGAGGATCGCCGTGATATTTTTCTGGGAATTTTCTGGGCACTTTCTGTGAGTGATTATTTAACAGTTTTGAGACAGATGTTGTATGTGATTATAAGAGCAATATTTGGGAGTTTAAGTGTGTTTAGCGGACTTTGTATTGTGCCAGGAGTGTTACGGATGTGCCGATCTTGTTGGAGCAAGGGATTGGAGTTTTTGGTATTTTCAGCTGTACGGATCCGGACAGTTCGCACTTCAGGTGGGTGGTTGTTGTACTCCTCTCCTTTGGTATGCGTACTAGGAATATCAGAGTACCCCTGATTTGATGATGCTAATTGGTTGTTGGTAGACTTGCATGCTCTAGGAAACTAATTATTGGTTATTTGATCCTTGATAAATTATTGTTAGAATGATTACTTTATTTAATCGCTTAATTATTCTGGACTGCATGTTTAGGGGCAGAATAGTATTGAGGACTGCAAAATTGATAATTGTTCATATGAGACTGTCACCTTAGCTTATGTCACTCTAAACTGTTTATTCTTGAAAAATGGACAAAATATTGGGACAATGCATGATTAAACGGGTCACTTAATTATGTCATCTTTCACTGCTATACTACCTTTTGGGACTTGACTTAGGAGAAACCATACATTTATTCTTTTCTTCTCCTATTATTGATAGACTTGAGGCATAGTTGCTCGGGTTCGAGCGGGGGTTGGACGGTGTGGTCCGGTGTTGGGGATTTGGGACAGGTTGGGCTTTTGACAGGGTGTTGCGGCAACCACGGACCTTGGGTGGTTGACCGGGTTGTACTATTGCATCAGATTGGGTGATTGGGGATAGGGCTATCTTTTGTGGAGGGTTTTCCCACTTGATTGAGTCTTGATCCAGTCCTGCTGTATCAGGTTACTTGTGGTTACTTACTTTCCTCGTGTGGGTCGCTCCCCACGAGTGCCACTCCGGAGTGCGCGGCAGACAGACTTTGAGTCCTGGGGACTCCTTTTGCTTCGGTGTTATGCGTAGGCTGGCATACCCGTCGCGGCAGAGCAGGCAACGCCAGTGTTCACTGGCGGTCAGATTGGGTCGTTTTGACAGGCTTCTTGATACTGATGCATCACTTTCTCCATCCTTGTTGGTTGGTCATGTAGAGGCATATTAGGGATAGCATTTTATCAGTTGTCACCTTTATCTGCACCCCCTTTCTTTTCCTTTCCCTTTTTGCCTCTGATCACCTGGTGGGCATATCTGAGCTGAGGTTTTACCCACTAGGGGAGGCTACTATCTATAGTAGTACTTACCCCCATTGTCTTTTCTTGTTTCTTTCTTCCCCCTTTGTTTTGCAGAGTCCTCTGCGGGAGTTGCTGGGCCGTCAGCAACTGATCGAGGTAAGGGGATTGCGGACTAGATAGAGAGCCACCCGAGGGTTGTAGCTGGAGATTTTGGGTACCTGGTCTTCTCAGACAGCTTTTGTTTATTTCTTTTTGGGTCTGGCTTCTGCCAGCTGTTTGTACTTTGTTGGTGAGCTGGGAGAGACATCTGTATTTTATTTCCACTATTGTACTCTTTTTACTTCCAGCTTCTGTCTGAGATACAGTAGTTTTAGTTTAGCTCTGATTATTATGCTCTTTTATTATTATTTCTTATCTGAGCAGGTTACCGACGCTTCGTGTATGTGGGAAATACCGCATGCACGGCGGATCTGTAGACGGGCCCGGGTTCTGGTTTACACCCGGGGCGTGACAGATTAAGTTGGTATCAGAGCTTAAGAATAGGTCAGTAGGGACTTAGGAAACCCTAGGCTTTTGGACAGACCCTAGGATGATAGGGCGTGAGTGACGTGACATTTTGCGAAAGTCAGCGATTTTTACAGTTGACTCTTCCTGTGAGTGAAGAGGGATCGACATAGCCTATTTCTGTTGAACCATTATGTTGGCTGCAGACAACATAAGGTTACAGAAATAGGAGGATGTCTTTTGACTTTCGCCAGATTAGGTCGTGTGGGGTTTTGTTGCTGATGTTTGGTTTCTTGTGGCAGGATGCCTCCTCGACGCCGGATGCCTACTCGGGGTACTCCTTCACCCCCTGACGAGCCAGAGCAGTCCAGACCCTCTGTGTCACGCCCCGGGGTCGAAACTGCGACCCGGGCTCGCTAACAGATCCGCCATCTGTACGGAAACTGCCGTACAGACGAAGCGTCTAACCTGCAAAAGATAGAACTACAGCTATACAGATATCAGAGCAGGTAATAAAAGCTGTATTATAAAATCTCACTACCAAAAGCTGAAAATAAAAGCAAGTCTATCTCCCAAAATACAAGGTGATACAAAAATAGAAATCCACCTATACAACATCTACAAATCTGAAAGGGAGATAACTAAACTGGAAAAACAATACAAAACCAAACTCCCACAGTCCGGGATGGTACATCTACCTCACTCTAATAGAACAATGCTGGTAGGGAACTATCTCGCGACTCCCTGTCCTCGGTCTGTTAAGCCAGCTCGGGCAAGAACGGGAGAAAACCTCAGCATCCTGTCACCGACAGAGGGTGTGAGAACTACATCCTACAGTAGTTCTCAGTGGGTACCGTCTCCAAGAACCACGGTCTGCCCACTAAGTCTACTAGAGGCATAAGATAACAGAAAATGACTGTAATAAGAATAAAAGAGCTGGAAAAGTATCTACAGCTATCATGCCTCTATCTACTATGCTCAATAGGAAAAAGAACACAGATGATGGTATGCAACCACTTACTACTGAACACATGTCATAAATACTATACTCAAAGAAAACTCTACTATGACACATGCTATGCCATCACTCTCTCAATGTTATCCAATCTCAATGACTGTCCCACTTTGGACCAGTCAACAAACCTGCGCTCACCTACTGCCACTACGCCCAAACAAGACTTGGTCTTACGTAGGGTGTCCCTCAAGGACTATCTCAAACTCAAGCGAACTCTAGTGTATCAACTAGTCGCATCATCGCAGCCTCGTCAGGCTCGGTATCATCATCGCACCCGGGGCGTAGCTCGAGGGGAGCGACCCCAACGAACTCAAGTATCACAAGTATCTCATAACTGGCATGATGTAATGTTCTGGTTTTTCCCTTGCAGTTTTTTCGTTGAATCCAGCGTGTAGAACACCTAGTGTTGGTGTGTCTGGCCCATGGTGCATCAAAGGGGTGCCACAGATGGGCCATGTGTGGTATTTTAGCTGATTTGGCCTTCGGCTGTGTTTGCCGAATTTTAGAAAAGGAATTGGGCCAAACGGAGTTCGGATTTGGATTCAGCGCGGAAAAACGCTTGAAAACGACTATTTATTTGTCGAATTTGGAGTCCGGATGACCAAAAACGGACTTCCGGAAGTTTTCGGGGCGTTTGGGTGCATGGGGGGTGAGCCGTGGACCGGCGGGGGCCACGTGGCAGCCCATTACTGGCCGGTCCACACCGCTCGGTCCACGGGGAATGCGCGGCGGCGCATGGACCATGCGGGGCGCCACGTGGCGCTCCCGGATAGGCGGGAGCTTGAGGCGCGGTGCAGGGGATTGTGCGCGGCTCGGTGGACCGGGCGCACGCCACGTGTCACCCCAGGAGTGGCGGGCTCACCAGGGCGCGGTGCACGGAGCCTGGGAGCGACGCCTCGGGCCGCGTGCCAGCGCAGGGCGCAGGGCGACTGGTCGGCCGCACATGGCCCGCACTCGAGTGCGGGCCACGTGTCGGCCGGCCAGGGGGCGGGTGCATGCACCGCCCCCAGCTGGCCCCTGCCACGCGGCGGCCACCCAGTCGCCCCGCACAGCTGTTTGCTGTGCGGGGGACACGTGGCCGCACCGTGTTCTTCCGGGCGGTCGGACGGGGGGCCGTCCGACCCGCTCAGCGGATTCGGGCGCCCGAAAAATGGCGCCCGAATCCACTTAAAAGGGGGGGGGGGGGGGGTGTTGCAGCCTATAAATAGGCCTTTTGGGGGCTTTTTCTCACCTTTCTGTGAGGATTTCCACAGTGAACCCCTAATGAAAAATTTTCCTCTACCTGAAACCCTTCTTGCTGCTCACTCCTGAGATTTTTAGGAGCGCGTTTTTCGAGGTTGGCCATTTTCCGGCGCGGCGCGACGCTCGTTCTTTGACGACCCGTTTCGTCCCTTTGCAGTGTTTAAGCTCCCCCGGCTCACCCCGACCTCCGATTCGGGTGATTCTTGCGTCGTTGGATTCTCGACAGGTAGGGCTTCATTTTTGGCATTTTGAGTTGCCCCTGGTTTTCATGTGGATTTTGAGTTTCCCGAGCTTCTTTGTGACCCATTTTTCCTCGCGGAGTTTTGGACAGCACCTGGATGAATCGGCTATAACTTCGCGCTCAGGCATCGGATCGAGGCGATTCAAAAGGCATTTCTCATCTACATCTCGCAAGAAATCTCTTGGAATTTTCTCAGAATTTTCTGAATATTTTTCGAAGGTGGAAATCTCCTTTCTCTGTAACTTTTTGGTACAGAAATTCAGCACAGTTTTGTTTGGGGTGTTCCCCTTGCCGAATTTGTATCTCAGCGAAGAAAGCTCGGTTTTGGACGTGCAGGTACTCGTTTCGACGGGTTCGTCGCAAGGAACGCGACGGTATTTTTCTTGGAATTTTCTGAGCACCCTTCACAGGTGAAAATCTGAGATCTTTAGATCGGTAATTTTGGGACAGATTTTGTGTTATGTGAAGGACTAAAAATTTGTATGTTCTTCTTGGAGGTTTGGCACAGCATTGCGGTGAGTTTTGGTGCGAGCGCGGGTTTTCGCATTTGGGACAGGATTTTAGCGCTCGAGGTGGGTACCGTTGTTAACCTCTTACTTGGAATAACCCACTAGGCATATTGGAGCTAATCCGGTGTAATGTTGCTATCACACTAGTAAAAATGAACATAGCATGCTTAATGAAAAGAAAAGGACTCACGATTGATACTTGCATCTTTAGAGGGCTAGACACTAATAAATGGTAATAACTGGCTAAATCCGTTTCATACTTAATGTTTATTGAAGGACTTATGCATGTGTCTAAATCAGCTTATGGTAGGTTAATATTTCGGATATTTTAACCAAGGCATAATGTAAGAATTGGAATATTAAAATTATCTTGCTTAGTAAAGAACTTTTGCATGCTTAAATGGTCACCTAGTTAGGCCACCTTTTTCTGCTGAACTATCATGCTGGAATTGACTTAGGAGAAACCATGATTTCATTTTCTCCAGTTATCTCGACATAGGATTTTAGGAGCACGCATCCCGAGGTTCTGGATTTTACGGCGCGGCGCGACGTTGCATTTCCTGTGTTCTTCTTCGGCGCAGCGGCAGTGTAAATTCTCCCCTGGGCTTCCCCGACCTCCTTTTTCAGTGATTTTTGCGCCGGAAGACTCCTAAGAGGTAGGGCTTCATCTTTTGTATTGATCGTACTTTCCCGTTTCGAGGTTTTGGCATGGATCCCGAGGCAAAACAGTGACCCCTTTTTCTGTGTGGGTTTGTGTGACAGCGGCAGAGTATTTCAGCCATATCTTCGCGCACGAGCGTCAGACGGAAACGAGCTTATACAACTTTTTCATCTACAGATCGCAAGGAACGCGCTCGTATTTTTCTTGGATTTTTCAGAGGATTATTTCGAGGTGAAAATCACTGTTTTCTCAGTGTACAGTGTGCAGTTTTCCTTCACAGTTTGTTGTTTGGTTTACAACCTTGCCGAATTTATAACTTGTCTTACCAAACTCAGATTTGGGCGTGCAAGCTACCGTTGCGAAGCTATCGACGCGAGGATCGCCGTGATATTTTTCTGGGAATTTTTTGGGCACTTTCTGCAGGTGATAATTTAACAGTTTTGAGACAGATGTTGTATGTGATTATAAGAGCAATATTTGGGAGTTTAAGTGTGTTTAGCGGACTTTGTATTGTGCCAGGAGTGTTACGGATGTGCTGATCTTGTTGGAGCAAGGGATTGGAGTTTTTGGTATTTTCAGCTGTACGGATCCGGACAGTTCGCACTTCAGGTGGGTGGTTGTTGTACTCCTCTCCTTTGGTATGCCCACTAGAATATCAGAGTACCCCTGATTTGATGATGCTAATTGGTTGTTGGTAGACTTGCATGCTCTAGGAAACTAATTATTGGTTATTTGATCCTTGATAAATTGTTGTTAGAATGATTACTTTATTTAATCGCTTAATTATTCTGGACTGCATGTTTAGGGGCAGAATAGTATTGAGGACTGCAAAATTGATAATTGTTCATATGAGACTGTCACCTTAGCTTATGTCACTCTAAACTGTTTATTCTTGGAAAATGGACAAAATATTGGGACAATGCATGATTAAACGGGTCACTTAATTATGTCATCTTTCACTGCTATACTATCTTTTGGGACTTGACTTAGGAGAAACCATGCATTTATTCTTTTCTTCTCCTATTATTGATAGACTTGAGGCATAGTTGCTCGGGTTCGAGCGGGGGTTGGACAGTGTGGTCCGGTGTTGGGGATTTGGGACAGGTTGGGCTTTTGACAGGGTGTTGCGGCAACCACGGACCTTGGGTGGTTGACCGGGTTGTACTATTGCATCAGATTGGGTGATTGGGGATAGGGCTATCTTTTGTGGAGGGTTTTCCCACTTGATTGAGTCTTGATCCAGTCCTGCTGTATCAGGTTACTTGTGGTTACTTACTTTCCTCGTGTGGGTCGCTCCCCACGAGTGCCACTCCGGAGTGCGCGGCAAACAGACTTTGAGTCCTGGGGACTCCTTTTGCTTCGGTGTTATGCATAGGCTGGCATACCCGTCGCGGCAGAGCAGGCAGTGCCAGTGTTCACTGGCGGTCAGATTGGGTCGTTTTGACAGGCTTCTTGATACTGATGCATCACTTTCTCCATCCTTGTTGGTTGGTCATGTAGAGGCATATTAGGGATAGCATTTTATCAGTTGTCACCTTTATCTGCACCCCCTTTCTTTTCCTTTCCCTTTTTGCCTCTGATCACCTGGTGGGCATATCTGAGTGAGGCTTTACCCACTAGGGGAGGCTACTGTCTATAGTAGTACTTACCCTCATTGTCTTTTCTTGTTTCTTTCTTCCCCCTTTGTTTTGCAGAGTCCTCTGCGGGAGTTGCTGGGCCGTCAGCAACTGATCGAGGTAAGCGGATTGCGGACTAGATAGAGAGCCACCCGAGGGTTGTAGCTGGAGATTTTGGGTACCTGGTCTTCTCAGACAGCTTTTGTTTATTTCTTTTTGGGTCTGGCTTCTGCCAGCTGTTTGTACTTTGTTGGTGAGCTGGGAGAGACATCTGTATTTTATTTCCACTGTTGTACTCTTTTTACTTCCAACTTCTGTCTGAGATACAGTAGTTTTAGTTTAGCTCTGATTATTATGCTCTTTTATTATTATTTCTTATCTGAGCAGGTTACCGACGCTTCGTGTATGTGGGAAATACCGCATGCACGGCGGATCTGTAGACGGGCCCGGGTTCTGGTTTACACCCGGGGCGTGACAATATTTGCCTACACGCACACCGACGGTTTGACCACCGCACAGGGTATATTTTTTCGGAAAGATGGTAGGATTACCCGTGTACCCCATGACTAGGGATGATGGGGACCCCTCACGGTGAGGCGACTGCTCCTTGGGCAGTAGAGGGGTTGGAGGCACCAAGAAATGAGTGCGGTATCTGGGGTTGGTGCCCAGCATATTTTAAATCTGGGGTAGGTGCCCAGCGTGTTTGTGACAAGAAATTTAGCGATTCATGAGGGGAAAGTGAATGCTCTGGTGTATCGGTTTGTCATTACAGTTTTATAGCATTTATTTGTTTATCATCTACTTTATCAGTCACTGACTACCCACACTGTGACAGGTCCGAGCAGGGGTGAGAATCGGGACGACGGTGAGGCAGCGTTTAGAGGACCATAGCCAATGTGGCTAATAAACTTTTCAGTTTTATGGTTATCCCTTATTGTTTTTGGTTAGTATATCTGTGATTGCTTGTGAATGGATTATTGTGGATGTTGGATTGAGATCTTAGCTTAGGAATGACTTCTTATATCTGTGATTGTTGAGATTTATGAATGCGGCTTATTTTCAAGTATAAAAATAGTTTCAAAAGCGTTTTCAAACCAAGTGTCGTGTGGGCACTGATTTCTAAACCCGTGGATTTATCCTTTCAAGCAATGTTGCCGCTTAAAAGAGATTGCGAAAACGTTTTGTAAAATCGGGTGTCGTGTGGACACCGTCTTTCAAACCTATGGATTTATCCTTTTATTTCAATGTGGTGATTATGAGTGTATAGTTAAGTTTATTGCTCAATGATTGCATAGTTAAAGTACTAGTCGTGTTCGGAACGCCGTACATATACAAAGGAGGCTTTGCCCATTTGGGGAGTGAATTTGTATATGTGGCGGGTCTGGCGTGCGGCGCGCACCGGAGGCAAGGGTCATTTAAAGAAATATATATATATGTATATATATGTTTTTCGCTCTTTTAGAACCTCCGGGGCGTGACAACTGCGGAGTCGGTGCTCTACACCTAACCCCGGTACTCTACAGCCTGTCAGAGCGGGCCATGTGGCACCCGCTGATTCGCAGACGCCACCCACCCACGTTGACTGACGCGGCCACGTGGCAGCGTCCGGGCGCGCTTGCTCGCGCTGTCCTATGTTCGGGACACGCGTCAAGCGTCGGTGGTTTCGGGCGCTGGTCGAACGGGGCGCTCGGGCGCAATTTGTGTGCCAGATTAAATTGGGCGCCCGAATCTTTGGTCCGAATTCGGCCCAAAAGTTGAAAGGTGGGTTTTTCGGGTTGGGCCTATAAATAGGCCCGTTTCAGTAGCGTTTCAGGATTTTTCTGGGCTTCTTCTCTCTGGGAGTTCTACAGCAAACTTCATCCTCTACTTGTGCTGCATCTACTGGTGACTTTCTGGGATTTTAGGAGGTACCTTCTTCAAGTTCTACAGCGAATCGGCGCGTTGCGATGCTTCTTCTCTGGCGATCTTTTCCGTCGCGTTTTGGTGCGCTAACTCCCCAGGGCTACCCCAAAGGAATTTTTGGGTGATTCTTGCGCCGGTGTTTTCAAGACAGATAGGGTTACGATTCTCGTGTTTTTTGTTTCTTTCCATTTGTCACGCCCCGGAGGTTTTAAAAGAGCGAAAAAATGTGTATATTTTTTTCTTGAAAATAACCTCGCCTCCGGTGCGCGTCAGACCCGCCACATATACAAATTCACTCCCCAAACGGACGGAGTCTCCTTTGTATATGTACGGCGTTTCGAACACGACTAGTACTTTAACCATGCAATCATTGAGCAATCAAAAGGAGAGATCACACTTAACCATAAATAATAATCACCTGTCACGCCCCGGGGTCGAAACTGCGACCCGGGCTCGCCAACAGATCCGCCATCTATGCAAAATCCCGCATAGGCGAAGCATCTAACCTGCAAAAGATAGTACTATAGCTAGCAAATAGCAGAGCAGAAAATAAGATGCTGTAAAATAAAAATCCAATTACTGTACAACATGAAATAAAGTACAATATCCATCTCCTCAAATACAGATAATCACCATACAATATCCTCAATACAGCATCTCTCAACTATGAAAGGGAGATAAACAAACTATAGTACATCAGTCTCTACCTCAGTCTCTCCAAATACAAAAGATCTCTCCCAAAGTAAACAGTAAAAACCAGCTGGCCGCTACAAGGAATCTCCAACCAGGGGATACAGCTACACTCCTCGGGCGGTAAGGATCTAGCTCGTGACTCCCTCGCCTCGAACAACGACCGAACGATCAGCAACCCCCGCAGAAGACTCTACAAAACAGGAGGAAGAAAGGAGGGAAACAACAATGGGGGTGAGAACCACTAGTAAACCAGTAGCCTCCCCCTGTGGGTAAAGCCTCAAACTCCGGCGTACCCACTAAGTCTACCAGAGGCAAGGAAAGGAATAAGTGGTAAAGCTGTAAACAGAACTACTGAACAAAAGGAAACCACCACTAGTATGCCTCTAAATGCAATACCGAAAGGAATGACTGTATGAATGCATTAGGAAACAGTATCTGACCAAATAAACCCAATCTAGTGACACCAGTAAAACTGGTACTGCCTGCTCTGCCATCACACACAACTGTCCAGCCGACCAGCACCCGTCACGGTCAAAAGCCTACTCCGGAGTGGCACTCGAGGGGAGCGACCCACACGAGTAAAGTAACCCTGTCACACATATCTCAATATAGCAGGACTGGATCAAGACTATGATCAAAGTGGGAAACTCCGTCCACTAATGAAATCCCGATCTGATGCAATGATACTCAATAAGTGGGAAACACCATCCACTAGAGGAATCTGATACCCAATCTGATGCAATAGTAAACATCCGGTCGACCGCCCAATGTCCGCGGTCGCCGCGACACCCCACAATCAACAATCAAGCCCAACAGCCGACACCCGGTCAGCCGCCCAAATCCGCGGTTACCACAATAACCCATGATCCACAATCGGGTAGAATAATCAATATCCGGTCAACCGCCTACTGTCCGCGGTTGCCGCAATAACCCACAAATCCAACATCAAGAACACCCTGTCTCCGACCCCAAGGTCACGGCTACACTATCCCAAACCCCCGCTCGAACCCGAGCAACATGACTCGAAAGTCTAAGTAAGAAGGAGAAGGAAAGCAATCATGATTTCTCCTAAGTCAAATCCCAATATGATAGTGTAGCGATAAAATAGTGGCCTATCTAGATGTCCAAACAAGCATGCAAAAGTCCTCATGCGAGATGAAAGAGGGAATATCAAATAACAGATCCACATGTGTAACAAATAGTAAATCCACATAAACATAACCATCATGCTAAAATCATCAGTCAACTACACATGTATATAACCCCTGATCCATAATAAATTCCAAAGTGATACCCACACATAGATATCTCATCATGTCCTAATAATTAGTCCATTTAACCAACTTTCATAAGGTCTTTGTGCTAATATAGCATGTTAACTATCACAATGAAAAAGTGTCCCCGCAATCAGGTTTCCACAATCGTATTATCCCAATAAGATTCCCAACATGCTATGTCCACAAAATTATCCTCAGATGATAGGCTCACATCTATATTAGTCATACATGCATGGTAATCAATCAATATGTCCAAAGAGGGGTTTTCTAATAAACTTAGTGAGCAAGTCAGAAGTAGAGCCAAGCAACAACCACCCACCTGGACACGCGCAATCCTCAGCTGAAAAACCTTCTCGCTGTCCAATATCCCTTTTTCACGCCAAAAGCCCAAACAAATAAACCGCCGCGATCACTGTTCACAATTACCCCAAGACATATAATTAGACATACAATTATACACAAAATCTGTCCCCAACACAACAGTTCACAGTTTTGCCTTTTTCACCTGCGAGATCTGCCCGAAAAATTCCAGGAAAAATACTGTCACGATCCTCGCGACGAACCGGTCGAAATGAGTACCTACATGTTCACACCCGAGTTTCCTACGCTGAGATCCAAATTCGACAAGGGAACCGCCCCGAAATAAACCAATCCCAAAAACTGCATCATAAGGTTCTGTAAACAGGGACTTCTCACCTTCAGAGAAAATTCAGAAAATTCCAAGAAAATTTGGGGATATTTCTCGTGATGTGTAGATGCAAAACGCCTCGTGAATCACCCCAATCCGATGCCTGTGCGCGAAGATATCATCAAAATACCGCAGCGCTGTCCAAAACTCCGCCCCAAAAAATGAGGTCACAAGATGATCCGAAAAACCCATGAAAAGCTTGGAATGGAAAAAACCGGCAAAACGGGAAACGTAGCCCTACCTGTCGTGAAGACGATGGCGCAAGAATCGCTGAAAAATACTGCCTGGGTAGCTTGGGAGAGTCCACGCACCGAAATGCGACGAAGGGGATCACAATCGAACGAGCGTCGTGCCGCGCCGTAAAATCAGAAACCTCGAAGTGCGTGCCTTTGAAAATTCTCAAACTTCTCGACGAGATGCAGCAGCCCAAGAGAAAGAACTTTCATATACAACTCTCGGAGAGAAAAATCCCAGAAGAAGCCCCAAACTCACCTTGAAATCGGCCTTATATAGACCCAACTAAACAAATCAGAAAATACCCAACCTGTCCTCACTTCCGGGCGCCCGAAAACTTCCGGGCTGCTACAGTGTTGGGCCCGGCCCAACACTGTTCACGCCCGGAAATTTCCTAGGCCTCCACGTAGCCTGCAAAACAGGCAACAGCGGTCTCCACCACTCCCGCTGCGCCACGTGGCCATCCCGAAGCTCGACACGTGGCGCCGGTCAGCGCGCCCGGTCGCGCCTGCCCGCGCCAGCGCGCGCAGCCTGCCACTGTGCCAAGCACGCAGCCCGAGGCAGAGCCCGCCTGCACCGTGGACCACTCGCATGTGGACCGACCAACCAGAATCTGCCACGTGTCCACCCGGTCCACCGCACACCACTATCCTGTTCCGTGATCCCAGACCACAGCACCGACCAGTAAAATCATGCCACGTGTCCAATCTCAACCAATAAGGAACCGCCACGTGGCACACCACCAGCTGCACCACCGCGCCTGCCCGCGCACCTGCCCGGCCTGCCCGCACAGTACTCCAACCAATAGGAGGATGCCACGTGTCACTTCCCCGGCCTACTGCACCCGGTGTACTAAATCATGTGAACCGAACCAATACCCAACTGCCACGTGTCCTCCCCCCGGTGCACGCCAGCCGCGTGGACCGCGCACCTGCCCGCGCCCCCGCGCGCCTGCCCGCGCGCCCGCGCGCTGCCCGCGGCCGCGATCCGCCGTGCTCCGCCGCTGCCCGCCGTGCTCCGCCGCTGCCCGCCGCCGCCGCCGCCGCCCGCCGGCGGTCGAAAACACTGTTCCGGCATGAACAGTAACCGGTGCTCAAAAATCACAAGTGGGTAGTCCATTTTGACCGTTTTCGCACGCTGAATTCGAATTTGACGTCCGTTTTGCCAAATTCTAACTCTAAAAATTGCCGAAGGCACCCGGAAATGTGTTCTTAGCATAAATTTCGCGCGGAGCCCAATTTTAATATCCATTTCGCGCGAAACCACATCTAAACCCTCCACGGGATCCTCCGATCACTCACATGATCCACTTAAGCCCGAAGTCCAACACTTATGCCCAATTATGCCCCAAACACCTCCAACACATCATGTAGGCCTCCAATAGCCACCCCAACGCACTGCAACAGCTCTACGGAGATCCAGTTCATCACATCACCACATCACAAATGAAAGGATAAATCCATAGGTTTGAAAGACAGTGTCCACACGACACCCGATTTTACAAAATGTTTTCTCAATCTCTTTTAAGCGGCAACTTTGCTTGAAGGTTAACGGGTACGATGGGATAAGTCGAACCCGTTAAGGCTTTGGTGCATCAATATCCACGCCGACTGGTGTAGAACTTGGCTTAGGTGGCACTTTTATCTAGATGTTAGTTAGAAATTTTCATCTATCGCATTCTAGGGATTTTTGGTACGTACGAGAAAAAAAAAAGAGAAAACCCTAATCGGAGAGAAAAAAAAGGAAAAAGGAAAGCGGAACCCAAATCTTCTTCGATCAACGTGCCGGAAGCCGGGAACGAGACGTTACCATCTGTGGGGGAGCGGCTCCGGATCCTTACCACCGCGCGGAATGGGAACGGATCGTCTTCTCCAATAGATCAAGGTAAGCGGCGTTAGTTTTTGGTTTCGGTCGTTCTAGTTTAGGTTTTCTTGGGCTTAAAGGGGTTTCGCCGTTAGTCGCATCGCCGCCGCCGCACCTCTTGCCGCGCGGGGCCGCACCACCTACGGTGCGGCACGCCGCGCACGGGCCGCCGCCACGCGGAGCCGCACCACATACGGTGAGGCACGCCGCGCAGGGCTGCCGCCCGTCCGGGGCCGCACCGCACGTGGCGCGGTGCCGCACGGGCGCTGCCCGCAAGGAGCGCGCGCGCCGCACGGGCTGGTGCCACGCGGGGCGTTGCCAGCAGGTAGCGCGCCCACCGCGCGGGCTGGTGCCACACGGGGCGCTGCCCGCAGGCGGCGCGTGTCCCCGCGCGGGGAACTCGCCGCGCGGGGCTGGTGCCCGCGCAGGGTCGCTCCGCAACGCGCGCCGCGCGGGGAAAATCGCCCGCGCAAGGTTGTCAAGCTCCGCCGCCCGGTCTTTTAGTTTGTTTCTCTACTCGGACGGTCTGGGTTTTTATGTTAGGTGTTACTGGTTTTTTTGTTAGGGACTTTTAGGGGTCCGGAAATCGTGCAAGGGCACAGGACAGTTTTAGGTGTTCTGTTCAACGCGATTCAAGGTGGGTTCCATCTAATTTTTTATTTAGTCCGTAGACAAAAATAACTATTATATATTATTTATTTTCTTATATAATCATACAACCTAAAAATAATTAAATCTATTATTAAAAAATAATTTTAAAATTAAAAAAATACAAAATATATTATTCACAAAATTTAAAACCCATCTATTTCAAGATAAAAAAATTAATTAAATACTTTTGTACAAGAAATTTAAATCAACTAACCTTTTTTTTTTATGGGGTCCTGTTTGTGGGGCTACTTCTTGATAGAAGATAATGGAGAAAATTTTTTCTTTGTATCCTACTATCTATACCTCTATATGATTTCTCCTAATTAAATCCAATGTGGCATCATTTCCTTAATTTGAGGGCAATGAGAGTAATGTTTTGTTTTTTAAAAACGTTTTTTCTCTAACGTTTTTTCTCTCCAACTCTCTTGCTTCCTGAAGCATTTAATTCTATTTTTTTATAAAACGCTCTCCTACTTTCTCCTCTCCTCTTTATTCCGAAGTGTTTTTTTTTTTCTTACACTCTTCAACTCCCCTCATTCCCCTCATTAATTTCTTTCTCATGTCTTCACCTCCTCTTATTAATTTCTTCCAATAACTTATACCCCATCACCTCCCCTCATGTCTTTCCAAAACGTGCGCCCCCTCATTTTTCCTCATCTCCTATTCATTATATATCCCCTCACCTACCCTCTTTTGTGTTTTCCTATGAGAGAGTGTGTTTGTGTGTGTGAAGAGTTGGAAAAAATTTTATATGTGATATGATATGATATTACGAGAGAGAGGGAGAGGGAGAATCGTGATGTGGACAGGGGAAGGATGAGCCACGCGCGTGTCACGGATGGTGGCGAGGATCCTTCGGCACGTGTGAACTCCCGGCATGTAACAATACTCACTTCACTCTGCTCGCACAGTTAAATATCATTCTTTAAAAAATGAAATTTTTATTGTAAACACAGGCAATAGTGTTTTTCTTTTTCTCTTTTTGTATTTTTCACGTTGATTATATATCATTTAGATTTAATTCTATTTGTTTATTCTTAATAAAATTTTCTATAGTAAATAGTTTTGATGAATTTGCATATTTAATATTTATTTTTTTTCTAACTATCATATGATCTAAAAAAATTTATAAAAAAATATTTTAATAAAATTTACCCGCTGCATCGCGCGGGTAACTACACTAGTTGGAAGATGAAAAGGGCAATTATTATTTTTTTTTTTTTACTTGGAGAGAAGATAAATAAAAAAATAAAAAAGAAAGTAAAAAAAAAAAAAAAAAAAAACCCTAGAGAGAACCCTGCACCAAGGAGAAGCAGAGGCGGCGCACAGCTGGAGGACTAAGAGCATAAAGGGGGATATGAAATTTTCTGAAAAATTTCATTTAGACCGCTCAAAGTTTAACATACGTTGAAAAAAAAAAAACCCAACTTGCAAAGTACTTTAAAAATGTTCTGTACTATGTTTCTTTGTTTTCACTTTTTTTTATTTTGACATTTACAATTATATAATTTAGTTCAAAAAATTATTAAAAAATAAATAATTAATGATTTAACCATCTTTGATATTTATATTTTTTGTTAAATAAAATTAAACCAATTAAAAATAAATATAAAATAAAATAGATAAATTTATTAAAATTTAAAATTTAACTAAATAAGTAATTTAGATAAAACTTAATTCTACTAGCAAAAAATTTATAATTAAATTGCATGTCTAAATAACCATATATATAAGATCAAAATTATATCAAATTATCAATATTACATAAATTTTAAATTAAGTACTAATAAAATATATTTAATTAATTTAACCAAATAAAATAAATTAAATTTTATTTCATAAACATAATGTAAGAAAAAAATATAACAGAATTTTAATATTTTAGCGATGAAATATTAATGTGTCGCTAAAAATTGTGTTACAGCAACCACATATTTGGTCGCTAATTATTTAATCCTTTAGTGACATTAGATTTGGTCGCTATTAATTATCATTTGTCGCTAATATTAATTTTGGGCAAAAAAAATGACCCCAGTAAACTAATAGCGACTATATTTTAGCAATAAAATTATATAGTCACTAATGGCATTTTAGGAAATCTCTTTTTTCTTTTTTTTTTGCGACGACATAAAATTTAGTCGCTAATTAACTACTTTTAACAACGAAAATATATTTCGTCACTAAATATTTTGTCTCCATATCTCAATATTGTTGTAGTGTGTGAACAGGGAGTTCTCAGTGGATACCGCCACCAGGCCCGACGGTCTGCCCACTAAGTCTACAAAAAGCATAAGATAACAATGCAGAAAAGACTGAATAAGAAAGCTGGAGACACTCATCAGCTACCATACCTCTATCTAGATTCTCAAACGGGGAAAACCGACGGAAGAAATGCAACCACTCGCACACGAGGTGCTCAATCGACCCAATCGAACTGACTGCTACATCTGGTCCAGTCAAGCCTGCGCCCACCTACAACCACCTCCCACTGCCGGGCAGGAATTACGTAGGGTGTCCATACGGACTAACTCGCTATCGAATAGTGGCACATGCAGGCTATAGTCGAAATCCACGCTCTCTCTCAGAATGGATAGACTCAAAATCCTCAACATCACGCACAACGGTCGAAATACTCACAATGACACGGGACCACCGTCAACCCCAAACGGTTCCCAACAACACTAACACTGATCTAATCACAACTATCAGACTCCACTCAGCCCCCAAGCAAGAGTGCAATAACAAAAGTATCTGCCCAAATATACCCAATCAAATGAACCGGTATAGAACCCGGTACTGTCTGCTGTGCCTGCCATATCGGGTATGTCACACCCCGCGGTCGAAATTGCGACTCGGACTCGCCAACAAATCCGCCATCCGTACGAAAATCTCCTCACAGACGAAGCATCTACCCTGCAAGTCAGATCTATAGCTAAACATGTATCAGAACTGAATAAGAATAAGTAGCTACAGAATCAAAAACTGAACATCTGAATATATAAAATCCAAAATATATAGTCATCTCCCACTATGAACATGATACAATAAATCTCTAAGACTATCCAGCACAAAATAAAATCTCATATACATGGTACATCTACCTCTGACTCTCAAATAAGCTGGTAAGGAACTATTCGGCCACGCCCTTACCTCGATCTACTGCCTCCGCTCGAACTGAAGCCGGAATAGCTACCTTAGAAATACCTGTCACCACAGCGGGTGTGAGAACTACTGCAGAAGGTAGTTCTCAGTAGGTACCGTGTCCAACTCTACGGTCTGCCCACTAAGTCTACTAGAGGCATAAGATAATAGGGAATGCTGTAAATAAGAATAGCTCAGCTGGAAAGAAATCTACAGCTAACATGCCCCTAGCTACCATGCTCAAAGGAATAATACTCAACTATGAACATGCTATGCATCCACTCGCTCACGAGGTGCTCACATCAACCCAATCTCACTGACTGCCAAATCTGGTCCAGTCAAGCCTGCGCCCCCTAGTGTATCAACTAGGGCCCCTAGTGTATCAACTAGGGTGTCCAATCGGACTATCATAATATCACGCAAAGCAGCTTCATCAGGCGCATCATCATCAAGCAGCCTTATCAGGCGCATCATCATCAAGCGGCCTCATCAGGCGCATCATCATCATCGCATCCCGAGCGGCTCTTGAGGGGAGCGACCCCACCGAGGAATAAGCGTGTCTCATCTAGCTCAATAAGCAGCATCTGCAGGCCATAATCCAAATCTACGATCAATCAGATCGACAATGTCCAGCTCACAACACTAACTCACTGACTAGAGATACTTAATAATTGGGATCACTGTCAACCCAAACGGATCCCAGAATAAGAATCCACCCAATCCAATAAAAGAAACTGGCTGGAGATACTCAACAGCCAGGATCACCGTCAACCCAAACGGCTCCCAACACAGGAATCCTACTCGATCCACTATAGCTCACTGGCTGGAGATACTCAACAGTTGGGATCACCGTCAACCCAAACGACTCCCAGAATAGGAATCCACTCAATCCAATAAAAGAAACTGGCTAGAGATACTCTACAACCGTACCAATGAAAAGTCCTAGAACCCTGAAAGACTAATACCTACAACCACAATCAAACAAGAACAGGCTATAGGCATAGCCCTCCGTTGTTCTCGACCCGAGGAAAAAACAACCATTGGAACCCAAATCACTCAACCCTCCTGGGTGAGTAGCTTTGTAAGAAATGGTGATATTTATTGTTAAATACTATTTCCACTCAAACACACTCGGGGTGAGGATAAAATAGCTCACTTTTTTAGAAAACCATCTTGATATGAGAAAACCACTTCTACAAATTTTAGTTCTTATGAAAATCAGTTAAAAGCAACTTTATTTTTCCAAACTCCGAAGAGCTAGTGCCTTCGTCTTAATCAAACGAGAACAGACTCTGGCGACCCCTAAAAATTTGGAAGGAAAAAATAGCAGTTTACTAAACTCATGAGTGTCCAAAAATATTATGGGTTCAAGGTCTTGACATCACAAGCACACCACGGCCACAACCTCGGTGGCATCAACAAATCGAAAAGTTCCCGACTATACGGGACCACCGTTCCCTCGAACGGCTCCCAAAATTGGCACAACACTGGCCACAGCTAACAGACTCCACTCGGCCCCCGGGCCCGAGTGCGACATGCATCCCACACTATCCCGACTACTCGGCCCACTACCCGTGTCACGCCCCGGAGGTTCTAAATAAGCGGAAAAGCATTTTTTTTTTTTTTTTTTTTTTTGAAAACAACCCCGCCTACCGGTGCGCACCAAACCCGCCACATATACAAATAAACCAGAGCATCCAAACTTTCCCTCATGAATCCCCCGCACCCCTTGTAAATCGAAACAAAGCACCTGCCAAAAGGTCTAAAGACCTCGAGTAAAAGTGAAAACCTTGCTCTCACCTTTGTGCTTTAACCCCTCCACGGTACTTGTGCAGCACTGTAAGTAACCGCGAGGCGTCCCCACCACGACACTTTCACCTTTGTGAGGTACACGGGTCATCGGACCACTTCTCCAGAAAAGTACACCAATGCGGTGGCCAAACTGCTTGTGTACGTGTAAGCAAATCTCGAGCAAAATGATCGCAGTCAATGTGTAACTTAGAGCACGGCGACGCTCAGTCGCAACAGATAGTAATAAAGAGGGATACTAATGCGGAAAGGGGTTAGACAATAACAATTAGCACCTCTACTCTACTCTTACATATTACGAGATGAAACCATACTTCAAAACACAACAAAGATACCCACCTCAAGTCGCGTCGACGGAACGCATGAAACCGTCCTACGCCCTTGTACGATTCTCGGACCCCTAAAAGTCCCAACAAAGACGTTAGAAAAGCCTAATTTAGAACCTAGCCCACCTGAGTATTGAATCGGACTAGGAAACGCACGGGTGGACAACGCAGACCGGGCGGCGGGGCTAGACAACCCCCCGCGCGGCTGACGTTGCAAAACAGTCCCCCGTGTGGCCGAACCCTCGAGCATCGCCGCTCGCGGACGGTGCCCCGCGCGACGGCAGGCCACGCGGCGCGCGCGCCGCTTGCGGGCGGCGCCCCGTGCGGCACCTGCCCGCGCGGGCGCCGCTGCCTGCAGGCGGCGCCCCGCGCGGCAGTAGGTCGCACGGGTGCGCGCCACCTACGGGCGGCGCCCCGCGCGGCAGGGCTGTAGGTCGCGCGGGTGCGCGCCACCTATGGGCGGCGCACCGCGCGGCACCTGCCCGCGCGGGCGCCGCTGCCTGCGGGCGGCGCCCCACGCAATGGCAGGTCGCGCGTGCGCCCGCCGCCTGCGAGCGGCGCCCCGCGCGGCACCAGGCCGCGCGGCGGTGCCCAGCGCAGCAGCAGGCCGCGCAGGCGCTCGCCGCCTACGGGCGGCACCCCGCGCAGCACAAGGCCGCGCGCCGCCTGGGGGCGGCACCCCGCGCGGCAGCAAGGCTGCACACCGCGGTGTCTGCGGCAATGCCCACGCGGTTTCGTCCCGCAAGGCGGCGGCGGCGGTTCGCCCGGGTGCTGCGGCGCGACACGACGGCGACGAAACCACAACGCCTACGTCAACGACGGAAACACGAAAATTAATGCCGCATACCTTGATCTACCGGAGAAGACGACCCGATCCCGTTCTTTGCGGTGGTGGGAATCTGGATCCGCCCTCCGATGACTGTGACGTCTCGTTCCCGTCTTCCGTGACGTTGATCGAAGAAGGTGGAAGATCCGCTCTCCGATGACAGTGACGTCTCATTCCCGGCTTCCGGCATGTTGATCGAAGAAGGTGGAAGATCCGCTCTCCGAAGACGGTGACGTCTCGTTCCCGGCTTCCAGCGTGTTGATCGAAGAAGGTGGAAGGTACGCTCTCTTTTCTCTCTTTTCTATCTCCGAACTAGGGTTTCGTTTGGTCTTCGGCACGCACAAGAGGGAAGGGTTAGAGGAAGCGGTCTTTTAAAACTAGGGTTTCTTTCTTTTCCGTAAACGGAATATAATTATATCTTATTATTAATTTATTTCTTTTATTTTTCCTTTTCATATGTACGTATAAAGAAAAAATCCCCATATCCGGTATTCTAAGGATATTTTTAATTTTAGTTACAAACGATAAAATCACCACCTCCTCGAAAAGCATGCCAACTCTTAGCACGGATTTCGGTGCACGCTATGGATATCGCGACCTTCAAAACCCCATTCCGGGAGATCCGTAAGTTGGATTTCAGATCCGATCGCAGTGCCGTTCACCGTTTTTCGGGCTCTATCATAGAAAAATACCCGAATGCGCCAACGTTCTACCTAAGAAAACTCGATAAAATAATTCCCGAACAACCAATTTATCCCGAAAGGGGATTAAAGAAATGCAGGATAGGTCGTGACATTACAACACGGGCGAGGAAAAGCTCTATGTCCGGGAAAAAGAATGCAGGGAATGGAAACTAGAACATACAAGACTCTAGCCCCAAAAGAGTTTTCTAGCAGTCTGGTTAAATTCATGCAATCATATGTCGGTGCTAGTCAAATCTCATAACTCATCATGCTACAACAATAATAGCACCTATTCTAGTATGCGGAAATGCTACAATACTAGAATTAGGGGGAAGTCTGCAGACTTGGAGGAAAATCCAACCCACCTGGATGCGTGCGTCGGTCCAAAGTCCAAAAGAGCTGAAACTTAACGGGTGCGAACCTCACATTCTCACGATTCCGACGCACCAAAAATCATCAGAAAACTCCTCCCGGTTGCTGAGATATAAGCCGAACATCGCGATAAGGTCAAACAGTAATTTCTTGCACATCTATCCATAAAACAGGAAATTACCTCTTTCGAGATGCCCTCTAAAAATTCCAACAAAAATACGGTTGCAATCCTCTCAAAGCTTAGATGTCAATCGAGTGCTTAAACTCCCAGTTCCGACAACCGTAGCTCGAGAAATTGCAAGATTACTCCTCCGCTGTTGTAAGACCCGCTTTACCCTCCTGTTTTGTTTTTCCCTTTTTCTTTCCTTTTCGTGGGTGGGATGCCCAGTGGATGCAGAATTTTTGTTAATTTTGGGCGAACCGTTGTGGCTTGCGGAAAATTTTAGGTGTTAGAGCTCGTGGTACCGAGCTCGGCGGTGCAATCGGATCTGAATTCCGATTTCGGGAGCTCCCAGAATTTAATTCCGAAGTTTGGATACCCCGTCTAACGTTCCGGGATCCGTGCGAAACAGTTTGCACGTTTTTCCAAGCAATCGTCAGCAGCCAGATATATTATTATTATTATATTTATTATTATTATTATTATTACTCGTATTATTTTTATTAATATTATTTTAAGTTTTCGTACGGGATATAAAAACCCGGCTGGGGGGGGATTAGGGTTTTCTCGTATACCTTTCTTTTCTCTTCTCCTCGACCAAGCGGCTAGGGTTTCCAGGGAACGAGCGAATCCGAGGAAGGGGAGGATGGCAACCCAATCTTTTTCCACTCCCGCTCGGAACCCACGATCCCTTGCTCTTTCTTCGCCATCCAAGGTAATGCCAGTATTTTTATTAATTTTATTTTTATTTATTTTTTTGGGTAGGGCAGCGAGATCGTCGGGCGGCCGAGCCGCCGCCACCGGAGGGGAGGCGGGCGCCGCAGGCGACGGACGACGCCGCCACGAGCGGCACTCCGCGCGGCGCGACGCCGCGCAGGGCCGCCCGCGGGCGGGGCGCCGCGCGGCGCGACACCGCGCGGGGTCGCCCGCGGGCAGGGCGCCCGCGTGGCGCGCAGCCGCATGGGGCCCGCCCGCGCGGGGGCGGGCCCCGCGCGCGGGGCGCCCGGCGGCCGGCGCCGCGCGGGGCGCCCGTGCGGCCGGCGCCGCGCGGGGCCGCCGGCGGGCGGGGCGCCTGCGCGTCGCGCAGCCGTGCGGGGCGCCCGTGCGGCCGGCGCCGCTCGGGGCCGCCACGGGCCGGGCGCCCGCGCGGCACGCCGCCGCGCGGGGTCGCCCGCGGGCGGGGCGCCCGCGCGACGCGCAGCCGCACGGGGCCCGCCGCACGCAGGGCCGCCCACGCGCAGGGCCTCCGCGCTGCGGGAAGCACGACGGTGCGGCATGGTGCGGGGTGGGAGACCGCGCGGGACAATCCGCGGACTATGCGCGCTACGCATGGGTCGGTGCCGTGCGAAGGTGGACGCCGCATAAGGCCCGGGGATCGCGCCGGGCTCCCCCGCCTTTCAGCGTTTTAGTCGGTTTTATTCTTATTCCTGGTCTGAGCTTTCTGTTGTTTCCCCCAGGAGTGCGGAACGTTCTAAGCTCGACGCGCGAACCGAACGGGACGATTCAACCACCAAACTTCTCTTCAGGTGGGTGTATTTTTCAGGGTGTATGGGAAACGGTGCAAGTCACGCAATTTGCATGTTCGGGCATGTTTGGAGCTTAAATAATTGTGAATTATGATACTAACCCCATGTAAATATATGTATAAGTATCACTCGTAAATTTATCCAATCATTATGGCTCTTGTTGCTACACGCACACCGGCGGTTTGGCCACCGCGAGGGTGTGCTTTTTTGAAAAAGTGGTAATGGTGACCCGTGTACCCCACGTGATGGTGGCGTTAGGAATGGGGGCCCCCGTGGGTGGGGGGTGTGAGCGGTGATGCCGGGGCGGGTGCCCGGCGGCCGAGGCAGGGGCTCGGCAGGGGACACCGGGGTAGGCGCTCGGTGTGGTGGTCGGGGAAGGTGCCCGGTTTTGTTTGATTCAGGGTAGGTCAACCATGGCGTCGACCGTACATACGAGTCAAAAAGGGGTTGCTCCGGATATGGTGGTTTGAATTATTTTGCCCTTATTACATTTTGTACCTTTTCTAGTCACTGACTTCCCACTCTGTGACAGGTCCGTCAGGGGGCGAGCGTAGAGACGCTGGTGAGGCCGCGCGCGCGACGTTCAGAGAACTTTGAGTAGCACAATCTTAGTGGACTCATTTTTCCCTTTTACTTTATTAATTATGCTAGCTAGTTGTGGTGTGCGATACCCCTGTGGGATCGACGTGGATGTTGCCCTTTTCCTTTTATGACTGTTGCATGAGTGTGGACTCTCTCTCTTTACTCTTGGCCGTTTTAAAGTAAAAGCACAAATCATTTGCGAAAACCGTTTTCAAGAAATATGGGCGTCGGGTGGACGCCGCTTTCAAAACCCTGCGATGTTTTATCCTTTACAAACCGTTGGCCTCTTTTCAAATAGACCAGAAATATGGGCGGTGTGATTGTATGATGTATGCGCCTGTGCCTTGAACTAATGTGGTTAAAGTTATACGAATTGTATTATGGAATCAGGACGCCGTGCATGTGCAAAGGAGACTCCGCCCGTCAGCGGGGTGAATTTGCATATGCGGCGGGTCTGTGCGCGCACCGGGGCGGATTCTCAAATGAAAAAAAAAGGTATGCTATTTTGGGAGCATAGGTGGCTCAAATCTTCCGCGCGTTAGAACCCCCGGGGCGTGACAGCTGTCCAGAAAAAGTGTCGTAGAAAAAGAGGGTCTAAAGATACTACACGAACTCCCATAAAAACTCGAAACGGAGCAGAGCGATGTATATCAAAATTGAAGGCCTGCCTATCGTGGAAACACTACCGCAAAAATCGGTGAAAATTTCCAAAAGATCAGCTCAGGGGAACTCTCCGACGAAAAGTCGACGGAAGAAACCAATGTCGAAGAAATAGCGCGACTCTCGAAATCATGCAAGGAAAAATAGCAGACGATCACCAAAAAATCTCCAAACCCCAAAAATTGAAGAAGACTTGATGTAGAATCTCACTGTAAAAATTGGTTCTCAATTCGGATCACAAAAACTCCAGAAATTGGCTCTCAAAAATGGATTTAAAATGGCCTATTTATAGCCAAGCATTCGGGCTCCACACCAAATCCTGGGCAAAACAGGAAACAGCGAAACTACCCAATCGAATTGCGCCGCGCGTGCCAAAACACGAAATAACTGTGCAAGTTCCCTCAGGAAGCGCCACGTGTCCCTGCCGCCCACGTGTTCCGCGTGCCTCGCGCACGTGGGCGGCTTGAGCCAGCCAATCATGAGGTGCCACGTGTCCCCATGCGGTTCACATGGTCCACGCTTCCGGTCTACACGCCGGGTCTTCTGGAATGTGTCCACCAATCAGAAGCCGCCACGTGTCGCGGCCTCGCCGACGCCGCCCGGCTAATGAGGAGCTGCCACGTGGCAGAGCCGAACCCCAGCACTCCGGTGCATGCGCCTGCCCGTGGACCAGCTGCCCGCGTGCCTGCCCGCGACCGCGCTCCGCCATTAATGCTGCTGGAGCATTCGTAAGTCCAAACGACATAACCGTAAACTCGTAATGGTCGTATCGAGTTCGAAAAGCTGTTTTAGATACGTCCTCACCCCAAACCCTAAGTTGATGGTAGCCCGATTATAGATCAATTTTAGAGAACGCCGTTGCACCTTGCAACTGGTCAAACAGGTCGTCAATCCGAGGCAAGGGGTGCTTATTTTTCACTGTGACCTTGTTTATCTCCCGGTAGTCGATGCATAAATGTAAACTACCGTCCTTCTTCCGTACAAAAAGCACGGATGCTCCCCATGCCGACACACTCGGTCTGATGAACCCTTTATCCAGAAGATCTTCTAGTTGCGCCTTGAGTTCCTTTAGTTCCGCAAAAGCCATTTGGTACGGTGCCTTTGTAATAGGTTGTGTGCCCGGAAGAAGCTCGATAGAGAATTCGGTTTCTCGCTCGGGGGGCATTCCTGGGAGTTCGTCCGGAAAAACATCCGAGAAATCCCTGACAATCGGGATGTCCATTAACTGTGTCGAAGGCCGAGAGATCAAATCCACTGAAGCCATGAATGCCATATGTCCACCTTCCACAAGTCCTCTTGCCCGCGATGCAGAAATGAAAGACAAGAAGAAGGTGATCTTACATGCTAAAAAAAAATACGTGTTCCCGGAAGCCAGGTTCCTAAAGATGCACCTGGTGCTTCCCGCAGTCGCTTACCACCTGGTGTTTAGTAAGCCAATCTATCCCAAGTACTCCGTCGGAATCCCCTAGTGGGATTACCGCCAGTTCCAAGGGCATATAAATCTGCCCAACCTTACCGGGCAGGAAGGAACAGAGCTTCCTGCCTCGAAGGGTTGCCAGGGGTCTGAACAGACCCAATCCTACGAAGGGTGTCTCTTCTAGAAACTATGGGTATAGGCGAAAATGAAAGAGTGGGATGCTTTGGGGTGTCAAACACGGTCCTATCTCGAAAAAGAGAACTAAGAGTAGATTAATACCTGCTACTACGTCCTCCGGGGCAGCCCGTCTCCAGCTGAGTCGTCGCGTAAATCCTCCTGCGGGGCGGTGGCGGCACCCCTCTCCTCGTGTCGTGATGCTGAAGGTACTGTTCCCGGGTTTAGAGGGCAGTTGGAGCTGAAGTGCCCCGGCTTGCCACAATGGAAACAATGGTCGTGCCTCCAGGAACACTACAATCACCCGGTGTGCTCCTCCGCAGATGATGCAAGGTCGGTCCCCCAGCCCCTGTCCTCCCGTCGGTGTGCTCCTAGTTCCTTGCTGCGTCCTTGGGTGCTTGGGTAGTCGGCTCCCATGGAGAAAGCCATCCGTAGAATAAAACTATGGTCGTTTCTTGTCCCAATTATGCTCATAGCCCTCCTGCCAAGCACGGATGACAGCCAATTCTTGCTCCACTAAAATGGCCCTATCAACCACCTCTTGAAAGGTGGGCTGTCCTGCTGTTGGTACTAGCTGAAAGGTGTCGCTCCGTGGACCATTTTCATAGAGCCGGGCCATATGGGATTCGTCCCTCCTGACCAAGGGGACACGATCGGCTACTCCGGCGGTTCGCGTCAACCAGTACATTCGTTCCGTAAGTGCTAAGAGTTGCCCGGCCATCTCTTGTAACTATTGTCGAAGAAAACGGTTCTCCGCAGCTGTTGATGTCGTCCCATCCACTCCTGCGTCATCACTCGACGACCTAGTCCAGGCCATTATCTGAGCATACATAGCAACCAAGTCAAACCTAGACTTACAGATTAAAGAACCACGTCATACGATCATACAGGGATCATTTACCCCCCCCGCCCCCCCCGACACTCGCGCTCTACGCACCTATCCTTTGATTATTTCCTGGGTTAGCCGCAAGTGACACTGTATTATGTGGATGTTGGACAGTAACTACCGTGGTTAAAGTTGTTTTGCTCTGATACCATCTTAATATGTCACGCCCCTGGGGTTTATTGAAGCAGAAAGATAGTGCAATAATAAAAAATTTTCTTTTTGAAAAGGGAAACACTCGCCGGTCACATGCACAGACCTGCCACATACGCTAGCGTTCTCGGTTTTGCTGACCAGATCCCCCTAATGTATGTACGGCGTACAAAATCACAACTATACTTTAACCACGCAAGCCAAGGACGAAGAATAAAAGAGAACCCTTAAATAAACACCTGGACCAGATAGCAATGTAAGTTCGAAATGATAAATCCACGGGTTTGGAAAACGGTGTCCTCACGACACTGGGTTTTTAAAATGTTTTCGCCATCTCTTTTCTTTTCTCTTATTTAAAAACGGCTGCCCAAAATGCATAACTGGAATCATAAAGAAAACTAGACAAAACATAGAGTCATAAGTCCATCTCAACATCCACAATATCTACGATAAATAAAATCATATGCATAGAGTCTAACCAACTGAAATAATCAACTAAGTAAGAGGAAAATACATCACCAGCCAGAAAAGGCTAAATCCCTCTAGTCGTAGCCTCACCGCCGTCCCAGATCCCACCCCGGATCGAACCTGTCACAGTGTGGGAAGTCAGTGACTAGAATAGTAAAAAGAATAACGCAACTACAAGTATGATGCAAAAAGGGTACATATAATAAATCAAACCGTAGAACCAGAGCATCCACAACCCCATCCTGTGATCGACCGTACCCCTCCCTGAGAAACTGAACTAAGCACCTACTGTGATGGTCTGGGGACCTCAAGCAAAGAATAAACCGTCCCGCTCTCACCTTGGTGCATGTTAACCCCCCATTGCATGAGTGCAGCACCGCAAATAGCCGCAAGGGGCCCCCACTAACGTCACCTTGTGGGGTTCACGGGTCATCAGACCACCTCTCCGGAAAAGTACACCAACACGGTGGCCAAACCCCTAGTGTGCTTGTAAGCGCCATGAGCATAATAATAATAAAATGTGGATCAAAGACACCTGCGACATCAATCGCTCCAAAAAGATAAAGTACCGATACACATGCATAACATAGGGTTAGTCACCAACTCATAATATTGTACCGACCAAAACTATCGTACCTATAAATAATGTATCTATGAACAAACGTCTATAACGGAGAAAAGGGAAGCTCGGAATAATTCAACCGACGACCTCCCCTTTTGGATAAGGGTACCCACCTAGAAACGCGTCGACCGAACCGCCAGCAACCGTCCGACGTCCTCGCACGACTTCCGGACCTAAGAAAAGTCCCAAGAAAACCACAACAGTAAGACTTAAGCTTTGCCTGCGAAAACAGTGGATCTGTCCCCGCGCGGGCGCGCGGCGCAAGCGGCAACCCCGCGCGGGCACCACCCCCGCGCGGGCGCACAACGCAAGTGGCAGCCCCCGCGCGGCATGGTCCTTCGGCGGCGCGCGGGTAGCGCAAGCCCTGTCCGCGCAGCGGCAGCGGCACGGCTAGGGCATCCGGCGGTGCGGTGGTGGCGCCTGTAAAACATTCCGCCAAAAGCCCGAAACATAAGACAACGTACAAAACAAAAAGCACGATTAAAACCCTAAATCAATGGGGTAATCTAACCTGGTAAGATCGAAACAGACATTACGATCCTGCCTTCCGGTGACGGTGATGCTCCTGGGTTCGTCCCCCAGCGTTATCGTCGTTTTCGTCTTTTGGTTCTCGGCACGACGAGAAGGAACGAGAAGGAAGTAAAGAGATGGGATGCGGTAAAATAATAAATTATTTCTTGTGCACGTACCACCCTAAAACTCAGGTATAAAAAGAAGGAAAACACCCCAACCGACTTCTTGATAAGCGTGCTACCTACGCACCATTTCAGAAATAGTCGGCACGGATTTTAAAGCACCGACAACATATCGGGCTCGACTTACCCGTTCGTACCCGTTAACCCTGAATGGCCCATTTCGGGAGATCCATAAGTCTGATTCATTCTCCGATCGCACCGTTGTTCCCGGTTAAGAGAGCTCTACCGTGATATAATATTCACACCCGAAAACACATGAAGGATAAAGTACCTAAAAACTAATTTTATTCATGAGTGAAAGGTAAAAATTAAAAGTGTCATTACATGTGACTTCGGTAACGATACTTTGTGACAACACTAGTGCCATTAACATTTCTAAAAATCCTGTGTTGCACTCAAGAACAAAGCACATTGAACTTTCATTTTCTTAGAGAGCTAGTTGAATTAAGTACTTTACAAATTTCTTATGTTTCAACTGAAGATCAATTAGCCGATATTTTAACAAAACCTTTGGATCAAAAACATTTTATTCATTTGCGAAAAGCAATTGGTATGCTTTTTTGAAATAACATTTTTTGAACCATTGCTTAGGTTAGGTTTTGTTTTATGTTTTGTGTTCTTTTTGTTTGTAATATAGAACATTAACCAAGCATTAGTATAATTGACTTTAATTGCATCCTTTCATGTTTTGAGAAATTTATTATGATTTGGATATCATTATAATTCTTTTGATGCAATGGTCATTTACATCATTTATTTCATCTTTAATTGATCAAAGTCAATTCCTCACTCAATGATCTCTTGGTATAGTTTTTACCTTATTTGATAATTGAAATAAGTATGAACACGAGATCAATTTTTTGGTTGAATATTTTATATTTTACATAATTGATAGCCAATTGAGGGGGAGTAATGTTTAAAGTTTCATGCTCATAAGATGTGGAAAGAGTTACATCCATTAGTGGAGTGTAAGAACTACCACCACATGGAGAAAAGAGCTACCACCTCGGTCGTCCGAGTACTGTGTGCAACTACCACATGTTTACCGAGCATGGTGATTCTTGTTTATTTGATAAAATACCTTTTGGAATACTTGACTACGTCGAATTCCAAGGTTGGTATAAGGTGGGATTTTTGAATAAAAGATACTCAAAGAGCCACTCCCTAAAACATATTGACTAGATAGCATTATCTAATTTATTAGGAATTTCAAACATCTATCGATCTTTGTGCTTCATTTTCTTTGCTCGATTAATGATTTGATAAATTCATTACTCATTAGATCGTGATTGATGTTTAGAACTTGCTCAACTTTAGAGAATATAACTTTTATAAATTTTCGTTTCATTATTTGAGTATTAATGATAGATTTAGTATAATCTATTTCTTTTGATGTGAAATGATACTTTTTGTTTAAAGTTGATATGCAAGAATGCTTACATACTTTTTTTGGATTTTCTGAAATTTTTACAAATTTTTCTAAAGAAAAAGTTGTAGGCAGTCCGGACTGGATTGATTCAGTCCGGATCCCGAACGATGGGATTTTCTGCACGAAGCCGATCCGGACTGAACTTAGAGGCCAATCCGGACCGCGGCTAGGTTTTAAATGAAAACGAAAGGTTTTTGAATTTCTATTCACTCTAAACTTTTGTTTTTACATCCCTGAGTTTCTCTCTCTAGAATCAACAGCATTTGGATCTATTGCAACTCATTTTCACTCGATCCAAGTAAGTTCTTATGATCAAAACTCATGTTATTCACTGTTTTTTGCTTGTTCATCAAAACGTGAGGGATTTCATGTCATAATCTCATTTTTGCACAGTTTTTGATCAAATTTCTTTTGAAATAAGAACTCTGGATATCTTAGATTTGTTTCCATGCTTTGTATTCATTTGATAAACAGATATTTGGGCTTCGATTTCTAAAAATTCAATTTTGGGGCAAATTTTAGAAATTTTTGAAAATATGGGACTTTTTGACAATGTGTGGCATGCTTTAACAAAATTTGATACATATAAAAGAGGACAAGACAAGACGCTTGATTTGGTCGGGTACAGCTACCGCGACCAAGTCTAGGATAACAGGTTTGAGGCTCATGCCGCTAGCACGTACACCAGCGGTTTGGCCACCGCAAGGGCGTGCTTTTCCGGAGAAGTAGTTCGGGGAGGACCCTTGAACTCTACGGCAATTGCGTAGGGGCCCACTGAAGGAACAAGGGGTGGGTTATAAAGCACCAAGGAATTGAGCAAGGTTGGGTATTCCTTAGGTTGACGGACTAAAGAATGGTGATGTATGGAACGGGTGTTCCGGTTGTAGTTTGTTGTCCTATTTACTCTTGCATCTATCTATAATGCATCATGATTATGTATCGGTTATTCTCCTTCCTATGTTTTTGGTCACTGACTCCCACCATGTGACAGGATCCGGCAGGGACGGAGGAGAGACTTTGACGCACGAGTGACATCGCTTTCCGTCATCTCGGTGACTTCTTCTTACTCCTCTACTGTTGAGATACTATGTAGATATGATCAGCATGACACTTGTATGACTCGTTTGTGGATGATGTGATGTGACTTTGGAACTTGAATGCTTGGATGTCGTGGAATAATAAACTTTGATATTTCTTTCTCATCTTGGGATAATTGGTTGTGCATGTGAAGGTTTTGAAAAGATTAAATATTTGTGAAAACGGATTTCTAAAACTTAGTGTCGTGTGAGCACTATTTTAAAACTTGTGATTTTATCCTTTCAAATTGGTGTATGCCGTGTGGGCGATTATCCTCGGAATGTTGTATAAGTTTATGTGATTTCCTTATGTTAATGTGTATGTAAACTAGTGAGGCATGGTGTATGTTTGTTGTGTGACACCGTGCATGTATAGAGGAGACTCTGTCCGTTTATGGGGTTACTTTGTATGTGTGGCGGGTCTGGGCACGTGCCGGAGGGTGAGGATGTTTTATTAGAAAAAAATTGAGTCGTTTTCCGCTTTTGAATTTCCCTCGGGCGTGACACCGAGGGTTGTTAGTTTTGACTGTTGATCCACCTTAGGTTCCCGCATTGTAATTGTCCTCTTGAATAACCGATGTTGTGGCTTAGACCTTTGGTGTATAGAGGGAACTCCATTGAATTGATGTGGCTTTTGAATCCGTAGAGTCCGCTCCATAGATGAAGATGCCGAAGAATTTTTCTTTTTATTTTTCGGGCACGTCTTCATGATATGTCCTTCAATTCCACATTGGTGACATGTTCTTCCTTTCAATATAGTTGTGGAACTTGAAGCTTTCTCAGTTTGTTTCCTTTTAAATCCCAAACCAATTTTGCTTGTTTGACCTAATCCAAACATACCGTCAAGTTTCTTGGAACCGGTTGAAAATTTTTGTATGTCGGATTTGAGTTGATGAACTTGCTTGGTCAAACCTTGGTTGGCGTCATGAATTTTCTCAAACTGTTTTTCCAAAAAACTAATCTTGTCCAATTGAGAATTAACGGTCATTTCCGATTGGTTAAGCTTTTCTTGGAGGATTTTATTATTGTTCAATGCAAATCCCCGATCCTCCTCGAGATCAACAATTTTGATCTTTAAAGTACGATTCTCGTCTTCAACCTCAAGTCGTTGTTTCCTCAACTTCTTGATGTGCTTGGTCATCCTTTTTTATTCTGTAAGAAGTTGTTGATAGGCCTCAATGAGTTCTTCTTCGTCCGACTCCCCCTCAATTGATGACTCTCCGTCGGATGTAGATGATTCATGCAAAACCAAAGAAGTAGAGTCAGTAATTAAAGATGACAAGCAAACATTAGAGGAGGGAACTAGAAAAGTATGAAAAGCAACAACAATATCCTTTTCCTCTTTACTTGAGGTCGATTCATCGGAGGTAGAATCGTCCCAAGTTTTTGCTTGTAAAGCCTTCTTTTAATATGATTTCTTAGAAGGACAATCCGTTGAAATATGGTCGTAGCCTTTGCATCTGTAGCATTGGATTTCCTCTTCGAATTCATCTTTTTCTTTTTCTTTTTCTTTAGAAGGTTTTGCAAATCTTTTGAGTTTAGAGGATTTAGAACCCGATGATCCTTTAGATGAACTTTTCGATTTCAAGGATGATGATCTATGGATTCGATTCTTCCAAAAATTCTGACAAAATTTCTTCATGATCCGCGCCAGTTGTTATTCAAAATCGGTAAAAGAGATTTCATCGTCAGAGTTTGTATCGCTATCTTCTTCCTTCGTTGATTTGAATGCAATACCTGTATACTTAGAAGAAGACTTGGAAGAAAATTGATTAGTAGGAAAAGTCATTTCATAAGTTTGTAAAGCACCTACTAATTCCTCTATTTTCATGTCATCCGGATGATTGACGGTTTCAATGGCGGCAACCTTTGCCCTAAAACATTTCGGAAGAGTCCGAAGAATTTTTCTTACAACTTTTGATTCCGGGATCTTTTCTCCTAAATTAGCACATGTATTGATTATATCTTGAAGTCTGGTATAATAATCAGTAAATAATTCATGCTCATCCATATGAATAGAGTCAAATTGACTTATAAGCATATGGAGCTTTTGAATTTTTACTAGACTAGTACCCTCATGTGTAATTTGAAGAATATCCCAAATCTCCTTTGTAGTTTCACACGCAAAAATACGTGTAAACTCGGTCGAGGAAAGAGCATTAAATAAAGCATTCATACCTTTCCCGTTGTAAGAAGATTTTTCGATCTCCTCTCTGGACCATCTAGAGCGAGGTTTTGGGGTAGTAGAATTGTTTACTACATCAATTGGATATTTCCAATCGTATTCCATAGTTTGCCAAACCCGCTCATCAATTGCGATGAGAAAAGCTCTCATTCGGACTTTCCAATAAGCATAATTGGTTCCATCGAAAAGAGGAGGTCTATTAATATTACCACCTTCACCCGATATGATAGAAAAATCTAAAACCCGCTCCGATAACAATTGTACGTTATGGATCCCCAAGGATCTAAATAGGTTCTATCAAATACATAGAGGGGGGGTGAATAGGTGTAATATCCAAAAACCAAATCTCAGTGCAATTTAAAATAAATGCGAAAAATAAAAACAGCACACCGAGATTTACGTGAAAAACTTCATCACAGGAGTAAAAAATCACGGGACCAACACGCAATAACAATCCACTAAGAATAGAAAGATAACAAGGTGATTACCAACTCCACGGACTCCAACCCCTCTTTCAACTTCTTCGGATCTTGCGCTCACCGACTGTAGGTCCATTGCACACGTCCGAATCCACGAATGCCACTCGAATCCACGAGCAACACGTTTCGAATCCACGAAACGCCTTCAACACATCGAATCCACGATGCCACGTCAACTCCTTGACGCAAACTCAGCCGTAACGAAAGTATAGGCTTCAATGGTGATCCTTTGCTTAGAATAACATTAGAGAACCATTGATGAAATCTCTAAGCAAATATTAGATCAATTCGACAAAAAGCATATCGTCAAAGAACCGTCGAATTGACTTAAGAGAGGCTAAAAAGATGAACGATAAAAACCTAGCCTCTAGGGTTGCTCTCAAGTATTTCTGAATTGGTCGGTACCTTTTGAGAAACCCTAAATATCTATTTATAACCTTTGGAATTCAATCAAAGTCGGTTTAGCATTCTTATCACCATTGAACATTGCGTACCGGTGCTAAAAGTCAGGTTCCAGTACTCAATGACGCAATAGACAAAATTTTCTATTGTGTACCGGTACTCAAAGTCAGGTTCCGGTACTCAATGTAAAATACTAAATTTTTCAAAGATAAGTTTAGCAAAACAAACCATGTACCGGAATTCAAACTTAAAATAAGTTATGAGTTAAAAACCAAGTTCTCAAAACCACTTCTAAACTTGATTTCAATAAATTCATGATTCCAAAGATTGTAAATAAACTTAAATCACAATGAATACTATAATCATACCTGAGTGCCAACTTGAGCTCTTGCTGAATCTTCTCTGAGTGTTCGATTGCTGATTGACAATTTGATCACTTCAAGACTCCAACTCAAATCACGAAATATGCCAACATAAAAGCCGTAACAGAATTGATATCGAACATCCGTGGATCCGTGGAATTTGAAATCCAAACTCGCCTGAATGCTCTTAAGGGGTAACTAACGTAAGAATGGAGTTTTTAGGCCGTTTCGTCAAATCGATCTCCATAACTTCGTCGCTTATGAAATTAAACATATTAGGCAAGTTCCTAGGGTCCAAAATTAGGGATTTACAAGATCAAAAGAGATCGAAACCCATAACAATCCAAAGTTCCCATTTTAAACCCTAAAATTCATATTTCTTAGATTAACCCCAAAATCTCAAAGATTTCATGTGGTGGCCCAGATATCCATGCAGCATTTTTCTGGTGAATCCATTATTTAGAACACCTATTGTTGGTGTGTCTGGCCCATTGTGCATCAAGGGGATGCCACAGATGAACCCTGTGAGATATCTACTGCTGTATTGGCCTTCGGCTGTATTTGTCGAAATTTTGAAAAGGTTTTTGGCCAAACAGAGGTTGGAAATGGATTCAGCGTGGAAAAATGCTTGAAAACGGCTATTTGCTTGTTAAATTCTGAGTCTGAATGCCCAAAAACGGACTCCCGAAAGTTTTTGTTGAATTTCGGTGCATGGGAGGGGCCGTGGACCGCCGGCTGCCACGTGGCGGCCCATGATTGGCCGGTCCGCAGCGCTCGGTCCACAGAGCGCCGCGACTGGGTGCACGGACCCGGTGCATGACACGTGGCGCCGCCTGATTGGCGGGCTCTGTAGGCGCGGTCTACGGGTTTGGCGCGGTGATGCATGGACCAGGCGGGGGGGGACGCGTGGCAGCCCCCGGTTGGTCGGTGCACGCGGCGCAGTCCACAGAACCCGAATTAGGGTGCGTGGACCGGGTGCACGGGACACGTGTCAACGTGTGTTTGGGCGGCTCACCGGGCGTGGCGCACGGGGGCGCGGGACCCCACCTCGGGGCGCGTGCGCGTCAGGCACCGCCTGCCCGCACGTGTGACCGCGACAGTGGCAGGGACGCGTGTCGCCCTGCCACTGGCGGGTGCCACCTACCCGCTTTGACCGGGGGAGTGACACGCGTCGGCAGCCCAGGCGCCCCGCACAGCTGTTCGCTGTGCGGGACGCGTGTCGGGCAAGGTGACGCGCGACGTGGCCGCCGCTGAGAGGCTTCGCCCGCTGCCGCCTGTTGGTCGGGCTACGCGGAGGCCCAGGAGCATTTTGGGCGCGCACAGTGTTGGGCCGTGCCCAACACTGTAGCAGCCCGAAAATTCCGGGCGCCCGAAACTGGGACATGCCCGGTATTTCTCCATTTGTTTTTAGGGGCCTATAAATAGCCCGAGCCCGTTTCACCTTGGACTTTTTGGCATTTCCGAGCTTCAAACCGACAGGAGTTCTTCACCAAAGTTGATCCTCACGCAGTGTAGCATCCATCTGCAGAGTTTGGGGATTTTTCGGGGCACGCTTTTCGAGATTCTTATTTTCTTGGCGCGGCGCGACGCTCTTTCTTCGGTGCTTCTTCCGTCGCTCTTCGGTGCACGAGCTCCCCCGGCCTACTCCGACCATATTTTCAAGCGATTTCTTCGCTGCTGGATCCGCGACAGGTGAGGCTACGATTTTGGTTGCTTCCACATTTTCTCGTTTCGCGTTTTTCGAGGTGATTTTCTGTGCTCACTGGGACCCTTTTTTGCTGTGAGATTTTGTGAGGGCTACACCTTGTTTTGAGGAGATCTCCGCGCACGAGTCTCGGTTCAGGACGTGCTTGCAGACTTTTTTCATCTACTCGACGCGAGGATCATCATAGTATTTTTTTTAGAATTTTTGGAGACCTTCCCAGAGGTATACATCTTCCTTTTTATCTGTGCAAGATTTTACAGTTGTGTGGTTGTATGTTTTTGCGCGCCTGTATTGTGGAATTTGTAACTTGGCCTACGGGGCTCCGTTTTGGGCATGCAGGTACTTGTTTCGAAGCTATCGACACGCAGATCGCAGGGATATTTTATTTGGAATTTTTCGAGCACATTCAGCAGGTGAAATAATCGCATCTTTGCGGCTGAAATTTCAGCGTTGTAATTCTTGGCAGATTTTGGGATTTTTGTATAACTGTAGCCTTATGTTGTACCCAGGAGGGATTGTGGACTGTACTGGACCTGTTGGACATAGAGTTGCTGTTTTTCTGGTATTTTCTGCTGGAGGACTTTTGACAGTTCAGTGCTTCAGGTGGGTGACCTCATTTTCAAGATCAACGGACTGTGTACTAATTCTAGCTATATAGGGACTTGTATATTATGATGTATTATGTTTAGCATGCTAGAATGTAGGAATTGATGTTCCTGTTGTGGTTAGATGATCCTGTGATTATTTCTTCCCTACAAGCTGTTGTTTATTGTTATCTTAGAACTTGACCTAGCACCACCGCCATATGTTGCATGTTCAGCCAGACTGTAGAAAACCTCAACTTGGGCTAGGTTTTTATTGCTCTAGACATTCCCACATCACTATTCTGTATATCACTCTGGACTTAGAGTTTTCCTCGCCCAAGTAGTGGGCCGAGAGGTCGGGTTGTTGTGGGATGCATTTACACTCGTGTCTGGGGACCGAGTGGAGTTGATAGCAGTCTGTAGACCAGGTTTCTTTGGGAGAGTGACTTTGGTTGTAGATCTGGGATCTTAGGAGCCATCTGAGTGACAGTAGGTCTCGGCTGTGCAGTTTTCCAGCCTGTGTATGAGACAGTGTACTTTTTGGGTTACTGCCGATCTTGTTGATCGAGAATTTGGATTATAGCCTGCATGAGCCCGGGGTGGATTTTCCAGCCTGTGTGTGAGACAGTGTACTTTTTGGGATACTTTACTCGTTGGGGTCGCGCCCCTCGAGTGCCACTCCGGAGTTGGGCCTGTTACTTCTATCGCGACTTGTCGACGCATTTGTCCCTCTGGCTGAGCCAGTTTTGGCAGTCACGGACATCGTCCCTCTGGCTGGGCCAGTTTTGGCAGTCACGGACGCCCTACGTAAGTCCGGTCCTCCGGGATGTAACGGCAGTAGGTAGGCGCAGGTTTGACTGGACCCGATGAGGCAGTCAGTTTAGATTGGGTGATTTGAGTCGAGGGCTAGTTGTAGCATCATGTCCTTTCTGTTTCACTTTTTGAGCATCTAGTTAGAGGCATAGTAGCTGTAGAGTGTACTTTTCCAGCTTTTCCTTACAGCACTGCATATGTTACTTTATGCCTCTAGTAGACTTAGTTGGCAGACCGTCGTGCTTGTTGGCGGCACCCACTGAGAACTACTTTGGGATGTAGTTCTCACACCCGTCGTGGTGTCTTTTCCCCAGGGACTTCTTCTCCTGTTCCTGGTGCACCTGTTGCTGATCCGACTGATCGAGGTAAGGGAGTCGCGAGATAGATCCCTACCGGTTGTCATCCTGAGAGTAGATGTACCTCCTTACATTTTGAGAGTTCATGTTGAGTGATCTTGTAGTGAGGATTGAGTTGTACTCTTTTTATTTTTGAGAGATATTTGTATTTTTGGTGAGGACTTGGGTTGTATATTCCTAGAGTTGTATTTATTTTATTCTGCATTTACCTTTCAGCTCTGATATCTGTATAGTTTAGATGATTCTTTTGCAGGTTAGTCGCTACGTTTATACGGGGCTTTCCGTATGGGCGGCGGATCTGTTGGCGAGCCCGGGTCGCAGTTTCGACCCCGGGGCGTGACATTTCAACCAAGAATCTAGTTTAGAATCTTATGGGGACTCCAAACAACTCAATTTTAAAGGATTTAAGGTATGCTCTGGCCTAGAAATCCAAAAACCCTACTCACCTCTCAAGAAGAACGAGCTCTATGACCTCCTTCTTTATCATCATCTTCTTGCTTTTCCAAGCCTTCTCCACTCCAAACACTAGCTTGAGGGTGGTCTTCTAGAGAGAGAAAAAGGGAAGAGTGTAAGGGAGATGAGAAAGAGAGAAGAGTGAGCGTGTTTGTGTGTGTTTGGGTTGAGAGGGAGTGGCCAATGAGGGGGTTAAAACCCTCGTTTTATCACCCTGAACAGACCTACACCTGGGCCGATTCGGGTCAAACGGTCTGGACCTTGCTCTCAAGGTTCGGTCCCCGAACGCACCAATTCACACAACCGAGCGGGGAGAGAGTCCGGCCCCCGAAGGTAAAACTCCAATTCCAAATTTTCAAAAATTTTACCACTTTATATATCCCCCGGAGTCCCAACTCACTTTCAACTGTTCTGAAACTTTTGAAACATCTCTCGGACATTGCCTAGACTATTCCTGACTGAACTTTGCCCAATTTGATCAAAACCCAGTATAATGATCCGAATTTTCTTAGGTGTTACATTAGGATGGTCTTAGAGAGAGAAAAAGAAGAGTGTGTGTGTAAGAAAGTGAAGCAGAGAAAGACAGAGCGTGTGTGTGTATTTGGGTGAAATAGAAAGGGCCAACGAGGGGTTTAAAAACCCCCATTTCACCCTCACTGAATCGGCCTGAACACCCAGTTTAGGCGGACCGGTCCGTGGGAGACGGACCGGTCCCCGAAGGGACCTTCTGCGGTTGTGCGCACGGGGTCCGGACCCTTCCTCCTCGGTCTGGTCCCCAAAAGAGCTTTTCGCAAGGTGGGCATACAAGGTTCGAACCTTCCCCAAGGGTTCGGTCCCCGAAGGCCTTTGGCTAGGCTGCCAAGCAAGGAGTGTCCAAACCTTCCCTGGGGTGTCCGAACTTGGTTGTCAAGGTTCAGACACTGGAAGAGAATCCAGTCTCCGAAGGCAACTCCCAACTTTGAAAATTTTCAAATTTTTTTATAGTTTTGCTCCTCGAGGTTCAAACTCTTCTAACTGTTCCGAAACCCTCAGAACACTATTCAGAAATCACCAAGACCACTCATAACTGAATTTTGCTCAAATCGGTCAAAATTCAGTATAGTGAACTAAATTTCTCGAGTATTCCGAGAGAGGTGGTAGAAGGTGTATGTGGAGAAGAACGGGAGGGAGAGAAAGGAAAAAAAATGGCGTGAAAATTAGGAAAGAGGAGGAAATAAGAAAACCAATGAATCTTAACAAATTTTTCTTATCAAATTATAGTGTCTCGAGGCCCCGTATGTTTTGACTAAGTGGTCGGCGGTGAGAAAACACCTATTTTTGGTGTACCGAGTCCGTTGCGCGTCAAACGGACTCCAAAAATGGACTCAGCGTGTGAAAATAGTGAAAAATGACTATTTTTGAGCAAAACAGGCCTTTGGGCCGAATTTTGGAGTGGGCCGGTCCACGGCCCACTTGCGCGTGCACCGGGACCAACGAAGGAGCGTGCAAGGACACGTGGCGTCTTCCGGTTGGTCGGGCGGTGGCGCAGGACCGCGGCGTGGGACATGTGGCGGCATCGCGCACATTCGGGCGCTACGCGGTGGCAGTGCGGATGGGTGCCACGTGTACCAGGCGCGGGTACTGTGGATTTCGGGTGCCCAGTTTTCCTGCCTGGATTCGAAAAGGGTTTTTTTGCTATAAATGGCCCTCCTCTCCCTCTTTTTAGATCTTTTTGAAGGTGTTCTGTGAGGACCCGGATCCCCGCGATGGGTTTACTGGTTGTTTGGCAGCTTTCGGAGGCATGTGTGGTGTGTTGGTGGTGTTTGTGCGCAATTTGGACACAAGTGGTGGACTTCGGGCTTAAAAAAATGGATCACAGGAGTAATTGGAGGACCCGTCGAGTGTATAGAAGTAGTTTCGCGCGAAACGGAGATTAAAATTGGACTCAGTGCGAAGTTTGGACAAAAGATCACCTTTCCGGATGCCTTCGGAAAAATTGAGGTTTGGAATTTGGCAAAACGGACTTCGGATTTGGATTCAGCGCGCGAAAATGATAAAAATGGACTATTTACTTATATTTTTCGGAGCCCGGTTGACGCGCACGTTTTTCGAGGCAAGTGGTACTGTTCCGACGGCCGGCGGGCAGCGGCGGCGGCGGCGGGCAGCAACGGAGCGCGGCGGCGCGGGCGCGCGGGCAGGCGCACGGGCGCGGGCAGGCACGCGGCGCACAGTATTGCTTTGCCACGTGGCATCATCCCATTGGTCCCCTGTAGACGCTTGGCAGGCTGTGGGTGGCCGGTGCAGTGGACCGGGACCATGGTGCAGGCCGGGGCGCCTCGGGGCGCGTGCCTAGCAGGGTGCGCAAGCGGCGCTGGCGTGCGCACATGCGCGCGCCAGGCGCGCATTGACCGGCTGTCGCGCCACGCGTCGCCTCCCGGGACGGGCCACGTGTCAAGCGGTGAGTGGCCAGGGTTGCTGTCGTCTGTTTTGTCGGTGACATGGCGGAACCGGATTAATCCGGGTGTTCCGCGAGTCACCAGATCGCCCCACTGTTGGCGCCCGAAAAATTTCGGGCGCCCGATTCTAGGGACAATTTGGTCATTTCACAAATTGTTTTCTGGGCCTATTTAAGCAATCCGAGCTTCTTCTTCCTCCCTTTTTTCGCCATTTTCGAGCCTCCCCTCACCACGACGCCTTCAGCAAAGTTGCTCCTCTTCGTGTTCTGCATCCACCTGAGGATTTCGGGCATTTTATGTGGCACATTTTTCGAGGTACCATTTTCTTCGGCGCGTCGCGACACTCCTTCGGCGGTGTTCCCTTTCGTCGCGTTTCGGTGCGCGAGCTCCCCCGACCTACCCCGACCACCTTTTCAGGCGATTCTTGCGCCATTGGAACGGCGACTGACAGAGCTACAACCTTGGTATTTCCTGTTTCCCCTCGTTTCGCGCTTTTTGAGGTGTTTTTCCGAGTTTACTATGACACGGTTTTTGTGGTGGAGTCTTGGACAGCGGCTCGCTTCTTTGGCGATATCTCCGCACTCGAACCTCGGCTCTGGACGTGCCTATACACTTTTTTCATCTACGCGTTGCAAGGATTCTCGTCGTATTTTTTGGGATTTTTCTGAGATTTGCCCGAAGGTATATTCTTCTCCCTTTTACTGTGCAGAGTATTACAGTTGTGTATGTTGTGAGGTTTTGTGCACCCCGTGTTGTGGAATTTGTAACTCGGCCTACGGGGCTCGGAATTGGACGTGCAGGCACCCGTTTCGAAGATCTCGATGCGAGGATCACTGTGGTATTTTTATCGGATTTTTCAGAGTCTGTTCTGCAGGTGAAAATTACACATCTTCGGGACTGATTTTCAGATTTGCATGTATTTGGTTAATTTTTGGAATAAAGTGTAACCTTGGACTGTATATTTGTACTAGGATGAGTTGTTTAGTGTTTTTGGACCGTAGTGATTGCAGATTAGTGGAGATTGCTGCTCCTGGCATTTTTAGCTATTGGACTTTGGACAGTGTAGCACCTTCAGGTGGGTGGCCTCGTCTTCAAGACCTTTGGACTGTTCAATAATTCTATTGATGTAGGATCATGCATGATAGTTCTGTGTAGCATGCTAGGATGTGAGAGTTGATACTCCTAGTGTTATGTGTTTAGCATGTGATCTTTGCTTCCTACTATCTGTTAAATTATAGTTATCTTGGAACATGACCTAACACCCCCGCCATATGTTGCATGTGTAACCAGACTAGTAGAAAACCCTCATATGGGCTAGGTTTACTTATGCTTAGACATCCACACTTCTTTTCTTTCCTGGACATAGTGTTACTCGCCCGGGTAGTGGCCCGAGTGGTCGGGATTCCTTTAGTGTGGGATGCATTTTACACTCGTGCTTGGGAGCAGAGTGGAGTCTGGTAGATGTAGTTGATCGATCATCTGTGGCGGGAGCCGTTTGGATAGACGGCGGTCCCGAGATGTTTCATTTTCTTGTTTTATCTGTCGCCGCTGTGTTAGTGGCAGCAGTTTATCAGTAATAGCAAGACCTTGAACCCAGAACTATTTTTGGACACACATATGATTTTAGTTAACCAATGTTTTCTTCCAAACATCGTAGGGTCGCCCGAGTCTGTTCTTGTTTGATTGGACAAAGGCATTAGCTCTACGAGGCTTGGATATAAAACCTGTTTTCAATTATTTTCCTAAAAGAACTAAAAATCATTAAATATGGATTTCTTTCAGATCAAATGGCTTTCAGTACGAAATATCACCTTTTTCCTATAAATTTAAACACTCGAGATGATTCGAGTGGTCTGGGTTCCAAGGGCTATCTTTTTCTTTGGGACGAGAACAACGAGAGGCTATGCCTAAAGCCTGTTCTTGTTTGATTAGGGTTATAGGTTCTAGTCTTTCGGAATTCCCGGACCCTTTATTGTGTTTGTTGTGGAGTTTATCCTGTCAGTAAGTCTGCAGGTTGGGTTGATGTTCTGTTGTTGGGAACCGTCGGGGATGACGGTGGTCCCGGGTCGTTGAGTGTTGTCTGACCAATTTTGTTAGCCCTGAGTGGTGGGTTGATCCTGGCTGTGGAGTATCTCCAGCCAGTGTGTTTTGTGCTGTGAGTTATTAGAGAGGCTAGTGTTTCGTGTTCGTGAAAGCTGATCAGCTGAGTCGTCGAGAGTGCTCCGACCGTTGTGCGAGATGATTGAGGATTCTGAGTCTTTCCGTTCAGAGCATGAGCGTGAATTTTGGACTATAGCCTGCAGTGCCACCTGAGCGACAGAGTGCGCGGATACCTTTTCCTCGGTGGGGTCGCGCCCCTCGAGAGCCACGCCAGGGGTGGATTTGTTACTTTTGTATCGCGACTTGTCGACACAGTCCCTCTGGCTGGCCCAGTTTTGGCAGCTACGGACGCCCTACGTCAGTCCGGTCCTTCGGGATGTAACGGCAGTAGGTAGGCGCAGGTTTGACTGGATCCGAGGAGGCAGTCAGGTAGATTGGGTGATCTGAGTTGAGGGATAGTAGATGCACCATGTTATCATCTGTTCCACTTTTTGAGCATCTAGATAGGGGCATAGTAGCTGTAGGGTTATTCATTTTCCAGCTCTTTCCTTTCAGCACTGTTTTTGTTACTTTATGCCTCTAGTAGACTTAGTGGGCAGACCGTCGGGCTTGTTGGCGGCACCCACTGAGAACTACTGTGGGATGTAGTTTTCACACCCGCCGTGGTGTATTTCTTCCCCAGGGACTTCTGCTTCTGTTCCTGCTGCTCCAGCTGCTGCTTCTTCAGATCGAGATAAGGGAGTCGCGAGCTAGATCCCTACCAGCCGTCGTCCATAGAGTAGATGTACCCTTTTATATTTTGAGAGTTACTTGTTGAGAGATCTTGTAGTGAGGTATAGAGTTGTACTTTTCTGTTTTTGCTGAGAGACTTATGTACTTTTGGTGAGGACTTTGAGTTATATGTATTTTATTTTATTTCTAACAGTTTACTTCCAGTTCTGATATCTGGTTAGTTTAGCATCTTTTTTTTGCAGGTTAGACGCTTCGTCTATACGGGGTTCATCGTATGGGCGGCGGATCTGTTAGCGAGCCCGGGTCGCAATTTCGACCCCGGGGCGTGACATGTTCTTGGGCCAATCTTTTGCTGAGGCATCCTTCTACAAATCTTCTACACTTCTAGCATTTTTGGAGGATTTTTGGAGATCGTTTCATCAGCTTCTTCCTCGACTCCGCGAGCTTCGACGTTCCTTCGATTACAGTTTTCTTCGTCGATGTTTCGTCCTTTGACTGCTTAGAGCTAACCCCTTGGAGATTTTTGCTAATTTTTAGTTCTGGATCTTCACGACAGGTAGGCCTTTGATTTTGGTACTCATCGCTTTTCTCCATTTTGAGTTTTTATGGGAGTTATCATACATCTTTAGACCCCTTTTTGTGCTGTAGGTTTTCTGTACAGCGGGGAGTTTTTATAACTTTTTTCTCGGTCGTTTGTTGGCGGATTTGGATGTTTAAGTACTTGATCTCCATCTAAACTTCAAGAGGAACACAACTGTAACTTTCTTGGATTTTTTGGAAGGCATTTCGCAGGTGAATTTTCCCTGTCTTTGGAGCTGTATGACAAGATTTTGGTGCTGGAATCTGTGTTTGAGCTCATTGCGACTTTCGGCTTTGTTTTTCAGTTTTTATTGGGACTTTGGACTTGTGCTGAGAAAGTAAAAGTTGGGACTCCTTATGATCGAGGTGAGCATCTTTCTTTTTCGTTTCGAGTGAAAATTGTGTATGGTTTGGCTTCTACACTCCGTTGGTGCGCACGCTGATTTTTGCATTGGACTATTTGGGCAACACTTGGTATTTTCAACATCGTCGTTCATCCGGGAGGAGTTTTTTTAGAGTTTTTTAGTTCGTTGAAACCGTGGGAGCCTAAGGAACGTGCACGTCCAGTTTTAGCTTGCTCGGACTCCGGATCAGCGCGTTCGAGGTGAGTTGGATTTTCCTCCAAGTCTGCGGACTTCCTTCTAATTCTAGTATTGTAGATCTCAGCATGCTAGAATAGGTGCTATTATTGATGTATTCATGATATTAGTAGAGTTGTTGGACTTTGACTAGCACCCTATCATATGATGCATGATATTTGGTCAGACTTTAGAAAACCTTCAACTTGGGTATTTTTGTCATGTTTGAACTTTCTACACTATTTATTTATGTTTCCTTGGACTTAGTATTTTTCTTCGCCTGGATAGTGGGCCGAGTGGTCGGGATAGTGTGGGATGCATGTTGCGCTCGCGCCTGGGGGCCGAGTGGAGTCTGGTAGCTGAGATTAGACCAGCACTAGAGTTGGGAGCCGTTCGGGTAGACGATGGTTCCGAGCCATTGAGTGTTTCCGGCTGATGTTGTTAGTGTTGGGTTATTATTTCCGATCTGATTGATCGTAGATTTGGATTATAGCCTACATGAGTCGTATGGAGCTCGACAGAGATGCACGGATACTTCGTCGGTGGGGTCGCTCCCCTCGAGTGCGCTGGACATGTTACTTTGCTATCGCGACTTGTCGACGCATCTGAGTGGGATCCCCTACGTAAATCCCGTCCTTGTGGGGATGTGTGGTAGTAGACTGGCGCAGGTTTGACTGGATCCTATGTGGCAGTCAGTGTGATTGGGTTGATTGAGCATATCGAGTAAATGTATTTTATCATCTGTATCATTCTTTGAGCATGATAGATAGATGCATGATAGCTGTAGAGTTATTTTCAGCTTTTTGTCACAACTTTTACCATATTGTTATCTTATGCCTCTAGTAGACTTAGTGGGCAAACCATAGTTTTGGAGACGGTATCCACTGAGAAATACTGTTTGATGTAGTTCTCACACATTCTGTAGTGACTTTTTTCATAGGCATCTACTTCAGTTCCTACCCTTACTGTTGCTACTTTCTACTGACCGAGATAAGGGAGTTGCAAGCTAGATCCCTGCCCCTTCTTGGAGAGTAGTTGTACCCTTTTGGAGATTTTTAATACTGTCAGTGGATTATTGTATATTTACTTTTGAGAGTTTATTTTGAGCGACTTATGTATTATGAGGACCAGATATGTATTATTTGGAGTTGTATATTTTATTTCAGTAGTTTACTTTTCTCGCTCTGATATCTGTTTAGTTGTAATATTATCTTTTGCAGGTTAGACGCTTCGCCTATGTGGAACTTTTCGTATGGACGGCGGATCTGTTGACGAGATCGGATCGCAGTTTCGACCCTGAGGCTTGCGATCTCCGACGCGTGACTCAAATGGCTATGTTTCAACATAATCCAATAAAAATATAAGATGTAAACAATATTTTAAAATTTTTATCTTTTCATTTGGCCTATAATCGTGGTTGTAGAATTACTACTCTAGAACGGTTGCAAACCAGGCTTCCATACATATAGGTATATACAAAAAGTAAATAGAAAAAAATTTAAAATATAACAGTCATGATATAGTATTTCCAATCATTTAAATTACACAAATTTATCTATTTTATTATAATTATTTAAAAATGTTTTTTATTATATTTTTATGTGAATTTAAAAAGATAATTGATTGGACCTAAATGATGTGCCATATCTGTCCTCCTAAACAGAATGCTAATCATGTTTCTCTATGTGGAAGTGCAGACAAAAACCATCCAGGATAAAGAGATAGATAGCGTTACCAGTTATCTGACTTTCCCCAGTTCTTCCTTCCAAGAGCTCCTTCTTCATGGCCGCGGCCTCTCTCACCCCCTTCCAATCCATACTCTCTTCTTCCAAACGGCACCTACTTTCCCTTCCCCACTCAAAACCCATTTACCCTACTATTAGTAGAGCCGTGCGACGGCGCCCTCTTGCAAGCCCCATCTCCGCCTCTTCCGCCGCCGCCGCCTCCGCCGCCGCCCCCGCTGCCGCCTCCGCCGCCACTGTGGAGTCCACCAATGGCGCTGTCTCCACAAGCAGCAAGAAGTCTTTTGAAGACGCAGAATATGGCAGGCAGTACTTCCCGTTGGCTGCCGTCGTCGGACAGGTCAGGATGGCTTTCAATTCTAACTGGTTTTGTATTCTTTGTTGAAACTTATGGCGGTGGGTTGTTAGAGTTATTATTTTTTGTAGGTTGTGGCATTTTTGTTGGGTTTCGTTTTGTGTGGCATAGGTGATGTTCTTTTGGTTCAGTAGTGGGTTCTTCATTTTATTTTATTTTATTTTATTTTGCTCTATAGGCCACTTTATAGCAATGCCACTTTTTTAGCTATAAAAAAAAAAAGAAAAGAAAATTATCTTCTTCCGATCTTTGCTTTATTGTGCTAGTATCCTAATTGTCACGAACTTAAACTTTTCGTCTAGCAAAAGCTCGTGCGGTGCCCGCATTCATTCTCGAAGAGGGCAAGCCTTGCTCTTCGTTTGCTAGTCCGGACTTTTGCGCCCTATGACTAAGTGCAAAATTACAGAAAAGAGAAAAGAGTAGAGGTTCTGCAGAAAAACTAAGTACTCTCTTTACTTAGAAAATAACAACTACAAGATACAACTATCTCTTGTTCTTTAGCCTTAGCCCAAACCCCACTATTTATAGGCTCATATACATAACTCACCTACTAAGCCTACATTTAAGACACTCACTAATGTCTAAATTAAATGCCACTAAGCCCACTGCAACCTTGTGGGTTATTCATGACAATTGGCATTGATGACATTGATGAAGAAGGTTGTAAGTCTCTTCACTTTTCCTCAAATGATGTTGAAGTTGGGCCTTTTTGACAAGCCCACTTTGGTTTGGGCTAGGAACTTAGACTGAAATTTTCTAAGTCCCTAACACTCTCCTCCACCTAATGCGCAGGCGTCCTCGTCGTGCGCTGCTTTTGGAACTCGTTGTGAGTGCTTGGTATTTCCAAAGTGTGTCACCCTTCTTCCAACTAGCCTCGCCATAGGGGAGATTTTTTCACTTCATCAAGTACTCTGGGCTTGGCGGCACTCCGCGTCGCTGAATCAGTCGAGTGTCCAGGATGGATTCCTCTTCTTTGTCAAAGGATGTAGTCATGGTTACCGGGGCGCGCTACGACACTCCACGGTTTGGATCCTTTGCGTCTTCATGGTATTGTTTCAGCCTGCTGACATGGAAGACGGGGTGGATCTTGAGGTTCACGGGCAGCTGCACTTTATAGGCAGACTTGCCTACACATTTGACGTTGGGGCATGGGCCTTCATACTTGCGCAGTAGCCCCTTGTGCACCTTGCGCAAGACCTTGAACTGCTGCGGTAGTAATTTGACCATCACTTGATCACCTACGGCGAACTCCCGAGGTTGCCGCTTCTCGTCCGCCTACTTCATTCGTCGGGCTGCTGGGATGGCGGGACGTGTTGGTGAGCCTCTTGCGATAGTGCTGACCCTTTTGTCACCAGTTTATTTATCTTCCGCATTTATGATTCTGTAATATTATAAAATGATTTATGTAATAATTGCTTAATATTTGTATGCGTAGTTTAGACTACTCTGGTATTGGCTGTAAGTGCTTAGCCGTGCATGTATAGGAAAGGCTCTGTCCAGGGGGACAGGGAATTTTCTTCACATGTGGCGATCTGTTCATGCCCTAGATTGCTTTTAATTCTGATTTAAAAAAAAAAAAATTAGCTTGCTTTTCGAAACTCGGGGTGTGACATAAATCGTAGCATTAAATTGTATAACTATCATGAGAAAACTAAATGCACGTGAAAGAAACTATATGTATATATATATATATATATATATATATATATATATATATATATATATATATATATATATATATGGACTAGTTATAGGTTGACATCTCTAGGGACATGAGAACTCAACAAAACTAGTAAATATATTGTCATATGACATAGCTTGGACAACATAGTGTCTGAGAAATGCTTGGACTTGATGGCCATTGAACCTAGAAAGGCTGACAATATGGAAAAACCATGAGACCCTTGATGAGACCGTGTATGATGATATAGCTACCCTTAACTTGAGGGGCAGTGGGTAGCAATCCCCGGAGCCCCTGGCCCAGGAGGGCACAGTATAGTGATCGTGTGACCCTAATCTTGGTGCGCAGTAGGGCGGTGATTCCTGGAACCGCTAACTCAAGTGGGTAGGGTGATATCGTGGCAAGTGGACTTATGCCAAGAAGTGGTGATTCCGCTAGTGATTGACTCGAGGGCGAGTTGGGTAAGGAATAGGGTAATGGGATAGTAAGTAGAGTAAAACTTACAATTGTAGATTTCATTATTATGAGTAGAGGCACGAGCATGTATTTTCGTATTTCGCATATAGTAGAGTTTATATGCTTTTTGTTACTTATCTATCTATCTATTATACTGACTTTGCCTTCTTTGGTCCTGGTGGGTCGAACTTCTCTTTTCGGTGGCCGTATCTACTGGGAACTATGTTTATAGTTCTCACCCTACATTTTTTTTTTCAGGTCTTCCTACTGGGGAGGTGGCGGCGCGTGGAGACGGGCGTAGCACCGTAGATAGCACCTTTTCCCTTTTTTGGTGATCCGATAGTTACATCCGATACGAGCGTAGTTAAAGGGTAAAGAAAAAAAAAAAGGAAAGAACCAAATTATAAACACTATTTTGGTTGTATTTGGAGAACTAAATGTAACAACCCAGCCCACTAGCAATAATAACTCGTTGGGCCCAAATCACAGCCTAAAATGCTTAAGCCCAATTTTTTTTATTAGTGTCCATGTCTTATATATACCCAAACACATCCACACTTCTATCCGATGTGGGACTATTGGGGTATCACAGACTCCCCCCGTTTAGGTCTGACGTTCTCGTCAGCCCAAGTACACACACAGTAGCCCAAGATCACCAGGCGATGTGAGACTTGTCTCGCTAGCCCTGTCATTTAGACCTAAGCTCAGCCGAGACTCGCCACACATTTCCGGCTGGTTATTGGCTCTGATACCAAATGTAACGACCCGGTCCACTAGCAATAATAACTCGTTGGGCCCAAATCACAGCCCAAAATGCTTAAGCCCAGTTTTTTTTTATTAGTGTCCATGTCTTATATATACCCAAACACATCCACACTCCTATCCGATGTGGGACTATTGGGGTGTCACACTAAATGTAATGAATGAAATTGTATTGAATGGTAAGGTTGTAACGACCCGGCCCACTAGTAATAATAACTAATAATAACTGGGCTTAAGCATTTTGGGCTGTGGTTTGGGCCCAACGAGTTATTATTGCTAGTGGGCCGGGTCGTTTCAAAGGTGATGTAATAGTTAGTTGTTTATGCTTACTGTTATCTTCTCTTACAACTCTTGTATACACTCTGTTTCTGGTTAGAATATCATGATTGTACAGGCTGTGATGCCTTTGGCGGGTAGGAAAAACTCTGTCTGTTCGGCGGATCTAGCGCGTGCTCGAGAGCTTTCGTTGCGGGATCGGGGCGTGACAAATTGAGGTGGCACCCCAACTTCCCAAGGGTTCACACATCCTAGAACCACTCTAGCTCTAACACGCTCAACCCTCTTAACTTTTTGGGCCTAACCACCACCCAAAATGCTATAGCTGGGTTAAGGGGTTTAGCCCTATTATACATTGTTTATAGGAATAATTCAAATCTTGGGGGTGTTACTATCACGCCCCGAACCTGAAGTGTAACAGACGCCGTGTACTTGCTAGATAAACAAATACGCAAGGCTACAAAATCAAACAGAGAATACACATAACGATAATCACAAAGAATATTATCAAATTCGAAGAACTAGATTTATCAGGCAATGACCAAATTAAGATCAGAATCAAACTAATTATTACGATTGAAAAACTAAGGTCTTCAACGAAAATACTAAAGGGACATTTGGTTCAACAGATTCCATAATTAACAATGAAGCAGAAGCGAATAAATTAAATGCTACATAGGAAGTTTAATTAAACACATCTAACTACACTAAATATGAACAAAATAAAAAGAACGACTCGACGACGACTACGTCTAGCGTTCACTCGGACCCGTTCCCGCTCGGTAAAACAGTCTCGGTACATAGGTAAGCAACCATACACCATATTAGTCGGATTAAGCATACAACGAAATAAATAACAAAAGTTTTGAAATAAATAAATTTAAGCAACTGGTCTATCATTTGCAAAATTTTAGAAAACAGAGATAATTAAATAACAAAGTAATTTTCTTTCGGCAATCAAACGAAATTAAAATAAATAAGTCTTTGGTAACTAACTATATAAAATGATCTGTTGGCAAGATCCAGAGGCACCCGTAGGCGCAAAACAAAACAGAGGCATTCGAAAGTGCACTCGAAAGTGCAGGCGCTCAAAAGCGTATATACAGAACAGAGGCGCTCAAAAGCGCAGGCACCCAGAGGCGCAATACAAAGGCGAAGCTAGCTTCCATAACAGAGTACATGTCGACATGACCAACATTAGTATAGCAGAATACCAAGAGATATTATAAATTTAAAATACTAACCCGGTCACTAATTTACAGAACAAGTTATTAATTTTAGAAATATTTTACTGAAGGAAAATGTCAATCAAATTTAAAACTCATTTTTCAGAATGTGTAATAATATGCTTAATCCTTAGTTTTAAAATCTACAAAATATAAATCTTCTTATAATCAAAATATTTTCCTATACTATATTGCAAAGAACTAACGGGTGTCTGGCCGCTTACCTTAAAAGTAGATTCTAAGCTAAGAAGCTATCCGGTTGAGAATGCACAGAGAGTCAATCACCAGAACCTAAAATAGAAATTTTGCTAGAAAAAATTCATCCCCCTCTATTGTAAATCTTTAGAAGAGTCCTGTTGTTATTTCTATTTTTAGGGTGTCGAAATTTTTGCTTACTATAAATAGGCCCATTTTTGTCACGCCCCGAGTTCAAAAATCAGCGTCTAAAATTTTTTTTTTTTTTTTTTTCAAATCAGAGTTTAAGACCAAGCCAGGGCATGACAGACCGCCACATATATAGAAGAGTCCCAATCCCCCTTGGGATTGAGCCTTTTCTATATATGCACGGCTAAGCTTTTACAATCAACATCAGAGTAGTCTAAACTACGTGTAACTAAAAGATATTACAACCACTTAAATAATTGATTTAGATTTTACAAATTAACAACTTGCAATAAATTATCAGCTGTCCAGGGTCGATTGCTAACACAGATTCTCACCAACACGTCCTGACATCCCAGCACCCGATCGACCTGAAAAATGGTCACCCAGGGGGTGTGAGATACACTGTACATGTATCCCAGTGGGCACGACGAGCCGAGAAATAGCAGATCGTACCTACTGGAATACAATACTAGAGGATAGTAATAATCACATGTTATGATAAAGCAGATATATAATTGGAGCTGTAATTAAAGCAAGTTATAAAATCTTGAAGCAAGTATAGGCTGATAACTATAGCAGGAATAGGAATCAGGAAATCATGAGATATGATAAAAGCAGGCTAAACAGGCAACATATGCATCAACAAATGAAATATCAAATACCCAATCATAAGCCACTATATTGGTCTACAAGACCTCAGGGAAAACTCGCCGAATCTGGCACCAACCTGGCTGACATACTCCTGCACCCTCGGGCACTAACTTGGGAGTCAACACTCCGGCTCCCTTGGGCACTAACCTGGGAGTCACGGGTCGTATACCAGACCACTTTACCGGTAAAGAACATCCACACGGGTCATGACTCCGCTGATGTTCGTGAAGTACAGCAGTGCGGGCGATCAATCATGCAAATGCTCAAGCTTACGGTCCACAGACCGGGTAATCGGCAACAAGCCGGGAAATCCCCACTGGGATGCAACAATAGTATGCCAACAGAATCTCAACTCGAATGATCAACAACAAGCCGAAACAATCCAATCAAGGATGCAATATCAGAATCAACTGTATCTCAACTCACATGCAGGAATAATCACCAACTAATCCAATCAAGGATGCAATATCAGAATCAACTGAATCTCAACTCATATGCAGGAATAATCAGCAACTATATATCATGGGATGGATCAGATATAATCAGGGTAACAAGAATGCAATATCAGAATCAACTGAATCTCAACTCATATGCAGGAATATAATCAACAACAACTAGAACATGGATCAAGATATACTGATAATCAAGTATAAATTTGCAAGCTAGCTAATGACCAATCAGGCATGGCAAATGTCCAGGAATAGAATCATAATATCTGAAAGCAACTGAGAATCAATCATGCAACTAAAAGTCTTTTTAGGAAAACATTTTGAAAACATGTTTTATGTCCAAACCTCGAAGAGCTATGCCTTCGTCCTATCAAACAAGAACAAACTCCGGCGACTCTGCGATGCTTGGAGACAAAACATTGGTTGAATAAAAACACGTTTATAGCAAAATAAAACTGATCAAAAGGAAGGCAGGCTCAAATATCATCTAGGCTAACAAGAACAGGGGTCCAACCAATACTGTACCCCAGAGGGCCGAAATGATAAAGCCCGGACCGAAGATAACCCACCTGTCGTTTTGCAGGCGAACTTTTCGACTCCAAAGGAAAGCTCGAAAACTGTGCCAATCTGAATCAAAAATACTGATCAGGGTACAACTCAATCACTCTAACCCCAACTTAACTTAAACCCAGATCTTTTCCAGATCAACTCGAACACTTGATCTTCTTAAACATCAGTGTTTAACAACAACACTTAGACCAACACAACCTTATGTTCAATTTATTGGTAAAATTACCAAAATGCCCCTCTCGGGAATTCCTTTTGGATTTCCGAGAGACTCGGGCTTTAACCCTTTGCCGCTGGCTCAACCAGATTCTACTGGGACTCAACAGTCGGCTAGGCGGAACCGCCGCAATTTACCGAATTGCGCGATTGCCACCGGAATGCCGTTAAATCGACGATTTTGCCGATTCTCGAACCGATATCCGATTTTTGCTCAACGAAAGCCGTTGGATTCCTAACGAAAAGCTTAGGAATCAACTACACACTGTCCTAGGCAGCACACACTGTTACAATTGCACTTAGACCCTTAAGGTTTCCAAAAACCATATTTTAATGCACTTTGAGCACTATTTTCGCTCGTTCTCTTAACTGGAAAATCATTTTTACGAACCGTCACTTCCAGTAGGTGACACTCGACTTGTTGAACACCGTGCTCACCCTATTGCAGCAGCACGGAACCCGAGGAAAACTTCAGGCCATAAAATACTTTCCTACCATAGCTTAAACACATTTTTGTTTCTCCGGCTCATCAAAATCTAAATTAAACGCGAGCATCGCGTCCAGTGACCCCAAATTAGCTAGGAGCTCACTGTCGCGGCTTCGCAAATAGCCCAAAACAGAACCATAAGCCACAAACTTAACTAAGGCTTATTTACACTACAACTTAATATTTACTTGTGCAAAATCTAATACAAATTGGAACATTAGTCTCCAAGGAACACCAGAACACCTAGGCTCACCATTGGGCAGCCCAGAATTTGCCGGATCAAAGAGATCCAAGACCCTTGCTTTCTAACATGTTCTCCATGCTCTATACATAAATCCTCACAGATCAACTTTGATCTGAAGTGAGCATCAAGCTCAGGGGATATAATGGAGCAAATTTCATATAATACTCGAAGTCTAAATCCATACATTTTTTCATTGAGGCATTTCCTCAAACACCTAGTGTGCATAGCTTAAACACAAGCAATTAAGCTTTTTCCCGAGCTCATTCTCAGCAGGGACACAATCTGGGCTTCTAATATGGATAGAAAGCTATCACCTAAGGTTTAGAGATTACCTGGGTGGTTGGCCGGCGACCAGAGGCGACGGCGGCGGCCGGCGGTGGAGCTCGGGCTACAACAATGGTGCAACTCTACAAGATGGAAAACCTACATCCAAAGCTTCATGCAAGTGCATGTCAAGCTTATAAAAGATCATACTAACTTACCTGAGTCATCCGCCGGCGGCGCGGAGCGGCGGCGATCGCCGGCGACGAAGCTTGGGCAACCTTGGGTGCAACAATGGAGAAAGAAAAACCTACGTTACATCTCACATGCAAATGCATGGGGAGCATCTAAACAACTCTACGAACATACCTGGGCCACTCTCCCATCGCGCGGAGCCCCGGCGATCACCGGCGGCGGAGCTCGGCCAAGCTCGAGAGAGCTCTAATGGCGGATTTTGATCCGGTGCACGAGAGGTCCTCCAACTTGGACCAGATGAGTCCCCTCGGCTCCCCAATGCTTCCTGTGGTGGTGGCCGACGGCGTGGGTGCACGGCGGTGCCGGACGGAGAAGATCGGCGGAGGTGCAAAATTGCCCGGTTCTAGGGCAAGCTCGTGCGACTCGGTTCCTTATCCGATCGGCCTGAAACTTCATGGAGAGGTTGCAGTCAACTAGAAGAAGGGTTCCAACGGTTCCGATCATGTTTTCAACGGTCGGAAAAGTCCCCCAATTGAACCTCGGTTTTCCGACGGTAGGAGGCTCCCGCCGGCAATCCAGGGCACGGCGGCGGCTCGGACTCCATAGAAATGATCCACTCTATGTCAGGAACACACTACATGGTCCTTGGGCCATTTAAAAATAAAAAGTTTCAACACCTTACCTCGCCGGAGAGAGGAGGAAGAGGCTCTCCCCCGCGGCGGCGCACGGCGGTGGCCGGCGCTGGGAAGGCTTGGGCTCGACTTTAACCGCCTGAGGAGCTTAAAGTTGATGCATGGGATCAACATGGACCTCCCCATATCAACCTTCCTCACTCAACCGAGAAGAAGACCCAACTCTTCTTTGTCTTCTTGGGTTGCTCCGGCGACGGGGACAGCGGTGGCGCCGGCGCGACGCTTGGGAAGTTGGTGGAGGTGGCGCCGGTTCACAGAGGGATGTGAGGGGGTGGCTTGGGTGAAGGGATGCCCAAAGGTCACAATCCCGAATGCATGTATATAATGCATCTTTGCATTCTTTTGCAAATAAGTCCCTCTTAAACTTCATATTTAGCCTCAAGTCCCTCACAGCAAGCTATTCTCACACATTAGTCCCTGTCCAAGAAGTGGCACGATTTTTGAGACATAAAATATTAGGTTTTTGCGTAAAATATCACGTTTTTCGCCGTATTTCACGCTTTTCGAGGAGTTTCGGTCGTTGAAACGAAAAACGGATTTCGCCACGACGTCCGGCTCGTCGAGACCTATCAAGTAGCATTTTTGCTTGCTTGATTTGGCGCTCGTATAAAATCTCAGGCCATAAAGTTCGACCAGTTGCAGTACACTGCACGCACTTCGATGCACCCGGATCGCCAAACGCGAATTCCGTCAGTGCCATTGCGCTCAGAACGTCGAAAATAGCTAGGATCGACTACTCATACCCCTATGTTTAGTGTCCAGACGGCGAAACGGCCGATGATGATCGAAAGGGGAATTAAAATAGGGGTTACTATTCACAACTTAAGTTGTGGGACTCGCTTTTTCTTCGCTGTTTTGCGGAAGATCCGACCGTCGGATCGAAGACATATTTATATCAATTTTTCATGTTTTGACGAGATGATCGCAATGGTGATCTTGGATTTTCGAGATCAGGCTCCGATCAAAAGTCGGTATTTTAGGGCCACTATTGTCCTATTAACTCCCTATTTTTGCCTTTTAAATAATTCAGGGAATTATTTAAACTCAAATTTTTGGATTTTAAAAATTACGGTTACTACAATTTTTTACCTAGGATTTAAGGTATTATTTAAAGTAAGGTGCTATATCCATTCATAGTAGGGTGCATTTCACATTCATAGTAGGTTTCTTTAATTTTAACCTAAAAGAAACCTACTATGAATGTGAAATGCACCCTACTATGAATGGATATAGCATCTTACTTTAAATAATACCTTAAATCCTAGGTAAAAAATGGGCCTATTTATAGTAAGCAAAAATTTCGACACCCTAAAAATAGAAATAACAACAGGTTTCTTCTAAAGATTTACAGTAGAGGGGGGTGAATTTTTTTAACCACTCTAGCTCCCGTGCGCGTCTTTGGAGCATCGCGACCTCCGCTTGGGAATTAGACAACCACGGAGTCGGCCATACCAAAAATGAGATTCTCTATGAGCTACTAAAAAAAAAATAAATACAAAACACAAATTAACGATCTGATGAACGAATCCTAAAATAATAAACGATCAAATCGGATAGGCACACAAAGGTCAACAATATAAATTACACATACTAACAAATAGGTCAAGATTGAGCATGAAGAAAATTCGAATGAAAACTAAATGAAACTATATTATTAATCAAAAAAAAATGGAAGTTTAAAGTCTAAATTAATCAAAAGGGCAAGATAACTAGAATAGAAGTTAATTATTAAACAAAGATTTTTAGTGTCGAAAAGAATGTGATTTTCAGATGTTGAATCATAAGTTCATAACCAGGAATTAAATGGGGTCAAAATTAGGAGCAAAACGATATATGCCTTCTCTTAGGCATTTTGTTGAACAGTTGGTGTGCAATTTGAAAGATATGAAGAATTTAGAGAATTTGCACAACTAAATCTCTTAGGAAAATTTCATAGTACAATAATGACACAATCATAGTAATCTTAGATTGGAACGAATCAGATTTTAAAGATTTTAAATTCCAAATAACAAAGGAGCAAATACCAAATATATAACCACATAATCTATAACAACAAAGTTGGAGGATCTCAAGATTTAATGAAAGGGATAAATATGAACGAAAAATAATAATAAGAGACCTCTTCGAGAACGAAAAATAACGACGCCGACGATGAGATTGCGTTGACGGCGAAGGAAAAATGTTGAACGACGACGGATGACGGCACGAAGATTGAGGATCCCGCGAGCGTGAGCGCGTGCGGGATGCGAGCGGGCGGCACAAGGAAAAGAGAGAAAAAGTCGTATCGGGATATCAATTTTTAATCAAAAAGGATACGTATAGGTCATAGGGATTTAATTAAAACAATATGCTGCCAGGCCCCTGAACTATTAATATTTACGAAAAAGTCCAAACTTAAGGAAAAAGACATCAAACAAAATATTTAAAAGTACGGGGTGTTACAGTTACATTCCTCTCCTTTTTGAGCCTTGACGTCCTCGTTAGGCTCAGGCATACTCACAAGTACCAGGCGATGTGAAACTCATCTCGCTAGTCTTAACCGACCTTGTGGGGAGCCACTCTCCACCCACAACGGTTATCAGCTGGGAAGCCGTGCTCGCCCTCTGTATAATCCCGGCTTAGTCGAGACTCATCTCACATTTTCGGCTAATTATTGGCTTTTGATACTAACTATGACACCCTAACTTTCCAGGGAGTCACCCATCCTAGAACTACTCTAGCTCTCTCTAGCAAGCTTAACCCTCTTAACCTCTTGGGCAAGGATTTAAGTATTCATCGACACGAGCCGTATCCACCGTGCCGTATCGTGCAAATAAGATGCCGGCATGATACAACCCCCGTTCCGATGGCACAACTCAAAACCCTTTTTTCTTTAAGTTACTAAGTAATTTTCTTAATAAAGTTCAAAATATTTAATAAAGATACATAATAAACAATTAGAAAATTTTGTTGCTAAAGAAAAAAAATATTTCATACCATTATGTGTCGGCACACATGTATTTTTTGTGATCGGCACTCATCAGCACGACCCGACACGCACCGTGCTGTTCTGTGCTAGCAAGTTTTCGGCACGACCTTGTGCCACGATACTTAAATCCTTGCTCTTGGGCCTAGCCACCACTCAAAATGCTATAGCCGGATTAAAAGGTTTAGCCCTATTATTTCTTATATATAGGAATAATCCAAATGCTGGGGGTGTTATAGTGGGAAGCTGTTGGATTTATTTGACTTAAAAGATATCTTCGTGGTTCTTCAAACAATTGTGATCAAATAGCTCTAGCTGAGCCAAGCAGGAACTAAGAGGGGTAATTAGTTAGGTCATGCTAGGAAATTGCTGACATTGTATGACAAAGTGCGTGCCTGGCGTGCCATAGAGTGTTGTTAACGAAAACACCATTTTGCTAATGCACTGTGGTGTGAAATGTTTATTTTCTTTGGCTCTTGCTTATATGTATCTTTATCAATTTTTTTGTGCTTTATTGATATAACTACTTCTAATTTTTAATAAAAGAGGGTTTTGAGTCGTGCCATTAGCACGACAGCCATATCATGTCGATATCTTGTCAGCACGGTACGACATGGTGAGCATGGCCTGCGTTAATGGGAACTTACATTCTTGACCAGAACCAAATAATTATTTACTGATCTCTCCTGAGAATGAAGGACATTCCAAAAGAAATTCTCTTTATATTGTTGCAACACAATCTCGAGAAAAGTGGAACCAGGTTTAGTAGGTTTGAAAAGGTGAAATATAGGCACTAGATAGGAATGCTTCTTATTCTGTAAAAACACAAGAAAAAAAAGAAAAAGAAAGCTCTTCATCATTCACATAATGAGTATTTTGTCTAAAAGAAGAAACAAATTCCGTTGTTCACTATAGTTCCATAACCATGGGCTTCAATGAAAGATATCTTGTAGCACTTATTAATAGTCCTATAAATTCCTCATGCACAAAAGAACTCAACTAGTTATATTAGTTCAATTGGATTAGCTAGTTGACACTATCTTTCAAAGTTCAAGCTTAGGTTGGTTTAGGATAATTGGATTTTTTCTTTTTTTTTGGTTCTTCTCCGTTCCATTACTGTTACAAGTGGTCAAGTTAATAACTTGTATCCAAGGTCAGTTTCTAGTAAGGATTTAAGCAAGGATTTAAGTACCCATCGGCACGGGCCTTATCCATCGTGCCATATCGTGCCAACAGAATATCAGCACGATACTGCTCCCGTGTCGATGGCACAGCTCAAAATCCTTTTTCCTTTAAATTACTAAGTAATTTTCTCAATAAAGTTCAAAAGATTTTATAAAAATACATAATAAGCAATTAGAAAATTTTGTCTAAAGAAAATAAATATTTAAGGCCATTAAGTGTCGGCACACATATATTTTTTGTGATCGGCACTTATCGGCATAGCCCAGGACGCATCATGTCGTACCGTGCTGGCAAGTTTTCGGCACGATCCCGTGCTACGACACTTAAATCTTTGGATCTAAGTATCCATCGGCACGGTTCGTATCCAACGTGCCGTATCGTGCCAAGAAGATACTTGCACGATATAGCTCTAGTGCCGATGGTATAGCTGAAAACCCTATTTTTTTTTAAATTACTAAATAATTTTGTTAATAAAGTTCAAAAGATTTGATAAAGTAATATAATAAGTAATTAAAAAATTTTATTGCTAAAGAAAATAAATATTTCATGCCATTATGCATCGGCACGCATGTATTTTTTGTGGCTGACATTCATCGGCACTATTCGGCACGCACCGTGCTGTTCCGTGCCGGCAAAGTTTTCGGCACGATTCTGTGCCACGGCACTTAATTCCCTGGTTTCTAGTCAAAAAAGGCTTCAAATGTCATGTTCTTGAGCCTTTGGAATGACCCGGCCAAAATATTTGATTTGTAATCAAATTACAGGAGGTGGTAATCATGTGATGCTGATATGCTGATGGTATTACTGCCGTAATCTATGAAGCAATGCTTACCCATAGATGACATGTAATTAGATCCGCAACTGCACATTTAAGTAGGGAGTGAAACATAAACACCTAAATAGTCTTGGTTCCTGTTGTATTATATGTTCTAGGATAGAATAAGAACTAACTGAATCTCTCCAGATAGACCAAATAGCGGATTCTTGCATGCATATTGCTTTTGTTGGTATGTATCGAACGTAATTATTTTGAAGGACATAGGCCAGCAATTGATGGTGTTGCTCATTTCCCGTGAAACTAATTTCAACCACCTCTTTATGTCAACATTGCTCCACTGCATTTTTCATCTGCTTACATTGGTCGCAGCTTTTTGTTCCTAGTTTGTGTTCTACTTTGTTGTGTTATGGCGATTTCTAAATCATCGTATCATTTGCTCTTGGCCCAGGATGCAATTAAAACAGCTTTACTTCTTGGGGCTATTGATCGTGAGATTGGCGGAATTGCCATTTCAGGGAAGCGTGGAACAGCGAAGACTGTAATGGCTCGTGGATTGCATGCATTGCTTCCTCCCATTGAAGTAGTTGCAGGTTCAATTGCCAATGCAGATCCCAATTGTCCAGAAGAGTAATGTCATCACATGCTTGACAGGACTTGCATCAATAGTCTTACTATTTTATATCTGAATTTACAATATAGAACTGCAGACTTTAAACTCCTGATGGGTATTCTACATTGAAGAAGTGAGATATTTCACAAAACCTCTATGATTAAAATGTTAAAGTAGAATTGTTAGTTCATTATGCGATTGATCTAAAACTGTATGTGGGTAATGTCAAAGTTTATTAGAATAAACTCAGCCGAAGTGCCACTATTTTGTACTCTCTTTTATCATTGTGAAATGGAAAACAGATATTGGTAAGGCACTTTTTAAGTTAAAATGGGTTACTGTGGGAACAATATGCTGCATTTTCCACCATCTAAACACTGCCAATAGACTTCATAATTCATACATCAGAAGATGAAAGATTTTTTCTGCCTAGAATTATTATTTGCCTGTAATATTTGGTTTGATGGAGTTAAAATTTTTTAATATCATTAAAAAAAACACTGAAAGATATTGTACTGTTATTTCCAGGAAAATGCACTATGAGCAAGTGCTGGAATTCTTGTGATCTTCTGTAAATCTGTTTGCTAATGTTGTTTCTCTAGGATTCTAATTGCTCTGGACATATCATCTCCATAATTATGCCATCAACTATTTGTACTACTTGATTTATACTTGGGCCCATGATTTATCTATATATGTCATTCAGTGGTCATAACAATCTCTTGGGTAGAGGAATATGTAGAGTAGAATAGTAACATGGAAAGTCCAAAGAGGTCTTCTTGCTAGGGTTTTTGGAGTTCTTTTCTCCAACCCTCCTCTCCATCAATCTCTCAGCATGCCAAATACCTTGCACATGCTTGAACATTTGCAAATTATCATTCCTTTTAACTGCTTAAAATTTATAGTGTCTGCTGATTAATTATTTCATTGACTTCTTAAAGATGGGAAGATGGATTAGTCGATCGTCTTCAATATGATGCTGCTGGCAATATAAAGACTGAGATTGTCAGAACGCCTTTTGTGCAGGTATCATTTATTCAGCTTACTAAAACATCAATTGTGCATTTCTGTTCTGTTATCACTGATCTATCTATGACACCAGAAGTAATTATATCACAGATTCCACTTGGTGTCACAGAAGATAGGCTTTTAGGATCTGTTGATGTTGAGGAATCTGTTAAATCAGGGACAACAGTTTTTCAATCAGGTCTACTTGCAGAAGCCCATAGAGGTGTGTTGTACATTGATGAGATAAACCTTTTGGATGAGGGCATTAGCAATCTGCTTTTAAACGTATTGACTGATGGAGTTAATTCCGTGGAAAGAGAGGGGATCAGCTTTCGCCATCCATGCAAGCCACTCCTTATTGCGACTTACAACCCAGAGGAAGGGTCTATACGTGAACACTTGCTTGATCGTATTGCAATAAATTTAAGGTACTTAAGATCGTTAGCAATACATTTGCATGTCATTTCGTATCTAGAAGTAATGTACTCTATAAGATACTATTTCTCCATCCACAACTATCACATCGTATAATGATTTTATTTTACCTTTTTCTGCAGTGCAGATCTGCCAATGAGTTTTGATGACCGAGTTGCAGCTGTTGATATTGCAACACAGTTTCAGGAGTCTCATAAGGACGTTTTCAAAATGGTTGAGGAAGAGATTGAGTTTGCAAAGACCCAGGTATTATGTGTTTTGTTAATTTATTTGTCCCCTAGATGATTGTAGATTACTCGGCATTGATATGATAATATAATAGTGTCTGGAGCTTCTCTTTTTAGTTCATGTAGGAAAAATAACCATAGTAAAAATATCATACTTATAGTAGTTCCAGCGGAAGAACTTGTCGGATTGTCGTACTCATCTTACAGCCTTCTGGATCTTCGACCGGACTAGTGTCGAGATCTCTACGCTAGATCGTCGTGGAAGGCTGCTAGAGTCTCCACAATCGTCCACCCTCCAAAACCCTGGGAACGTAGGTGGAAATCCCTGAGAGAATATAGAGAGAAGAGAAGAAAAAGGAATTCCTTTTTTTTTTATTTCTCATGTCAAAATTGGGAGAAGGGGTTTTACATATATAGATACCAGGATCTCTTGAAATATATTGATTCTCACATAGAGATTAGGATTAGAATATCTATTAAGATATTCATTAGAAAATACATTTCTTAACAAATAAGAAACTATTATAATTTATCTTTATCCAACATATTAGGATAATTTCTGATCCACATCCCATGTGGATTGAGTTGAATTGGAACCGGCCAATGTGGATACACCACATGGTAACAATCTCCTACTTGGCCTTAGTAGCCAATTTCCTCTCATACGTTCTATTTTTCATACGGATAATAGAACGTGCGACCTAATGAAAAAGCGTAATATAGGAATGCTATATTAAGTTACCATTCAACTAAATAGCACATTACTGACTAAATTCATCTATGCCCCAGATATCTCAACAACGCCGGAGCATCCCAAATCCCTCTACAGTAATGATAGTGCTCGATCCCATAATCATTTCTCGTACTTATGATTATCTCAAGTAACACAATTGAGATAATTGTTCGAGAAATGAGTCACAAGACTTACGTGGTGTGTTATTGAAATATCTTTCTCAGCCCCTCATAGTAATCTGTGTCTGTCTAAGCACTTTACTAGACATCTTCCGCGAGATCGTATTTTCTCATGACCCTGAAATACATGCTAAGTTAGTTACATCGGACCTCCACTCATAACGTAGTTCTAAGTTTGAGGGCATAAAAGGGGTGCTCACACAGTAATATAGAGGGAAGAACTTATGTCACTATGCTAACTTGTTGACAAGCACATACACTATGATATATATGTTATGGCGGTGCCCCAACTCAATAGGTTGTGTCACACTCTAAAAATAAACGCCATACAAGTCGGGATCTAAGCGCCACTTAGGCGCTGAACCCAATTCAAGGCCAAACCTGAGTACACAGGCTCGACTATTGTACAGGCTTGATATGATATTCACAATAATGTCCATATCCAACTCACTAAAAGTCTCATCTTCAAGTAATCAAAGTGACTTTTAAATTAGTTTGACTCTAATTCTCAACTAATAGAAATAAAATGGTTATATGATTATAAAAGCCAAATATGACCATCCAGTTTCATCATGCTCGTTGCATAAGCGTCAAGATGATCACTCGTCTGAGTGGGCTGATAAGAGCCCGATGACAACACCAATGTGCCAACTATCAATCATGCAATCATATTGAAAGGAAAACAAAATCCTTTATTACTAAGAAAGCATTTGATACATAAAACAATGTACGTACGTCAATTTTGCGTAGACCCATATTATGTACATGAGTTTGGAACACATCTCTAGCTATCGGCTTGGTTAGTGGTCGACCACCATCCTTGTGGTGGAGATTTGTCGAAGAGAGATCTCACCAAGCTTAATCATATCTCGAATGTAGTGAAATTGTATGTCGGTGTGTTTCATTCTGCCATTTTATTTAGAATCCTTCACATATTGTAAGGGAGCCATCAAGGATTTAAGTGCTCATCGGCACGTGCCGTATCTATCGTGCAGTATCGTGTCAACAAGATATCAACACGATTCAGCTCCCGTGTCGATGGATCAACTTAAAACTCTTTTCTTTTAATTAGTAAGTAATTTTCTCAATAAAGTTCAAAATATTTGATAAAGATACACAATAAACAATTAGAATATTTTGTTGCTAAGGAAAGTATATATTTAATATCATTATGTGTTGGCACATATGTATTTTTTGTGACTTGCACATGTTAGCACGACCCGGCAAACACAGTGCCGTATTGTGCTGGCAACTTTTCGGCACGACCTTGTGTCACCGCACTTAAGTCCTTGGGAGCCATACTATCGAAGAACATCTCTACCGGTCCATTCGCTATAGATGCAACGTTGAGGTGCCGGAGAAATCTCCTCAACCATACAACCTATTGAACAGCTGTGGAACAAGCGACATACTCTATCTCTATTGTTGTCAAGGTAATGCAGCTATGTTTTTTCCTACATCAGGAAATTGCTCCATCCCTAAGCATAAACACAGCCTAAGGTAGACTTTCTCCCATCTCTGTAACCGCCTCAATCAATATCATTAAATCATTTTAATCTCAAGTATCTACTGTGAAAACAGAGAATGAGACCGTTATTTCTTTTTAAATATCGAAAGATTCTCTTAACGGCTTGCTAATGTGTAGGTCCTGGGTTGTTTTAGTAACGACTTACCAAACCAGCAGCGAAGTAGATGTCTGGGCGAGTACGCATTATAACGTACTTCAAGTTATCAACAGCACTCACATAAGGAGCCCAACTCATCTGTTCCTTCTTTTTATCCATTGTAGGGCATCGATTATGGCTCAAAGTGTGATTTTTTTCTATGGAAGTGTCGACGGGTTAGATTGATGAATTCGAAACCACTATAGAACTTTCTTGATGTCGGTTCTTAAGACAAACCAAGAAGTTCTTTAGAACGGTCTCAAATATGCTCGACTTCGAGCACATAGCTCGCCTTACCCATGTCCTTCATCTTTAAGTTAGAGGGTAACCATTCCTTAGTGGTGTTGATTAACACCATGTCGCTTCCTACCAATAGTATGTTGTCGATATACAGAGATAGAAACAAAATCCTTTTCTCTGTTTTTTTCATGTATACATAGTGGTCTTCCTCTATCATGGGCACACCGATAGACGTGATGGCATCATGAAACCGTAAGTACTACTACCTTGATGATTACTTGAGACCATAAATAGATCTTTTAAGACGGCGGGCTTTATCTTCTTGACTTCCAAGCACAAAACCCTCAGGCTGATCCATATCTCTTCTGCTAGTCCTCCATTGAGGAAAACAGTCTTAACATACATTTAGAACAATTTCAAATCAGGATGTACCACTAAGACTAGAATCAAACGTATTGAAGTAAACCTCACGACAGGAGCAAATGTCTTATTGTATCCATCCCTTGCTTCTATGTGTAGCCTTTTGCCGCAAGTCGAGTGTCACGCCTCTGAGCTCTTTTGTAAAATCCTTTTTATGGAAACAATGAAAAATCGTGTACTTCTTTTTTTTTAAAAAATCAACACCAAAGAACACCCCAAAGTGTGCACAGACCTGCCACATGGAAGTGGCTTCTCTGTATAAACGGATAGAGTTTTTCCTGTACATGAACGGTATAGAACTTGGAATCAACCACACAAACAATCATAACGAACTACAATAACAACAAATAGGTAATCAAGGAATGAAGCTAACTATCCAACCAATAGATAAACAAAGAACACCTAAATCCACAATTATTTCACAAAGATAAATCACCTAAATGCTGGTAAATATAATCCACCATTATTATATCAAGAACTTATGAATAACAACACTAAAACTAATAGTATCTAAATCAAGTGCAAGAATATAAAAGTCATTGATGACTAGAGCTCGGGACATATCTATCTAGTAGTGTCCTCACGCACTGTCCTGATCCTCACCTCTTGTGTCACCTGAAAAATTGAGGGGGGTGAGAAACATGTAAACATGTCTCCCAGTAGATATCGCAAGTCGACGAAAGTAAGCTATACTCACCGGCAAACAAGAGAAAATAATCAACTGGTATGAACAGATATATCAAATAGAGTAGCAATAACGAGCTAAAAGGAAATAATTAACTATCAACAGATATATAATTAATCGCTACTGTAATATGAAATAGAATGCAAGTATGCATCAACCGAACAAAAAGTCCAAATAAACCCAATCAAACCACCATGTTGGTATAATAACCTCAGGCAATGCCACAATCTGCCCACCTACCTAGCATATAACCCCACTGCAAAATAAGGTTCACGGGTCGGAAATACAACCACTTTTTGGGAAATTAACACCACTGCGGTGCCCAAATCATTGATGTACATGAAATACTCATTAGCTGTGGCGATCGATGTTATATGCTCAATAGCCAAACCGTTGGCAAATAGCCGTGAGAGTATCCACAAGAATCACTGACCAATCAGGTCAATCGATGTGTTAAATTAAATGAAACAACCATTGTTCTCCAAAAGTTTAAGCTAGTAGAAAACAGTGTTTTTATATTTTTATATTTAGCACTCTTCCTCACGTATGGACTTGTGACTTTTTAATAGCCCCATAATGTGGACTTGAATTAAATGAGAGAAAATCAATTATGCTAGGAGCCTGCCACATGACTCGAACTCAGGACCTCCTGCGCTGATACCATGTTAAATTAAATGAAACAACCGTTATTCTCCAAAAGCTTAAGCTTTTGGAGAATAATACTTGTTTCATATATTTCATATGGCATCAGAGCAGACGGTCCTGAGTTCGAGTCCTGCCATGCTCCTAGCGTTATTTAATTTCCTCCCATTTAATTAAGCCCACGCCTTGGGTTTATTAAAAAGTTTAGTGCCCAAACGTGAAGGGGAGTGTTGAATATAAAATATATAAATACCGTTCTCTAACAGTTTAAGCTTTTAGAGTACAATGATTGTTTTATATAATTTCACACTATGTATAATCAAGTATCACCGACCTTAAGGTCTGTCTGCGATCACGAATGACTCATCTCGCGCGGTTCATCTTTTCGAGTTCCCGTGGGATAGTATTCACGATTCAGAAGAATATTTATATATGGTTGTATGGGTATCAGGTATTGCGGATCCATGACTTCCAATAGACGCAAGCATCTATTGTTAATTACCCCCGTGAGATTGAGGCATCGTCGATTAAGAGACCTTTGTAAGAAGGATAGAATAAATCGTATCCTAATGATTGACCAAATCCTAGGTACATGTGTTAGGATTCAGTTGGATTTGAAGTTAACTAGATCCCGAGTATATGTATTGAGAACTAGTCGACATTAAACTCTAATTATATGTGTTAGAGTTTAATTGGGTTAAATTGGTTCTAAATATATGTTTTAGAATCCAATTATATTTGATTCCACATTTGGCGTATGTTCCAAAGTGAAAATATTACCAAACCCCATATATTGAGGTGTGTCGGATTTGATGCTACTCGAAAGTTGAAAGTGGCTAAGTCCTGAATGTATGTATCAGGATTGACCGAATTTGATATATTTTTCACTCTAGTTATATGTGCTAGAGTGAGTTTGACTAAACCCTAAGTATATGTATTAGGATTCGTCAAATTTGATTCAACTTCCACTCTAACTATGTGTTGTTAGAGCAAAAGGTTGACTAACCCTTAAGTATATGTATTAGGATTAGTCGGGTTGATTTGGTTTTCACTCTAGATATATGTGTTAGAGCGAAAGGTAGACTAGACCCTAAGTATATGTATTAGGGTTAGTCGGGTTGATTTGAATGAACTCTTAAGTATATGTATTAGAGCTCGATTGAATTTGATTTGACTAAATTCTAAGTGTATGATTTAGAATCTAGTCGGTTTGGATATATTTTTGCCTTAATTATATGTGTTAAGGCGATGAGATTGAACTGGATTGAAATAGGTCTTGAGCTTTATTTGTGGATTGAATGAGTTTTGGGTTTTATTTGTGGGTTGGAATGGGGTATGGGTTTTGTTGTGGACTAAATGGGTTTTGTTTTATTTGTAGGTTAAATGGGTTATAAGGTTTTGGGTTTCATCTGTATGTGGACTGGACCTGAAGCTCGTATGTGATTCTGGACTTGTTTATATGTGGATCGAATTCAAGGCCTGTCTGTGGACTGGGCTTGTATTTGTATATGGACTGGATTCAGGACCCGTATATGGACTGGGCATGTATTGTATGTAAACTGAATTTGGGGCTCGTATATGGACTGGGCATGCATTTGTATGTGGACTGGATTCAGGGCCCGTATGTGGACTGTGCCTTATTTTTTAAAGAACTGAAATTAGAGCCCATATATTGACTGGGCCTTATTTTCATATGGGCAAATTTGAGGCCCATATGTGGAGTGGGCCTTATTTTCTAAAGGACTGAATTCATTTATTAGGCTCTCTTTGAATTTGTCTTGTTTGGACTTGGGTTCCAAGTTGATTAGGCCCCTTTTGAATTTTGTTTGGAATTGATTCCGAATCCAAAGAAATTCTTTCATTTCGATTTGGGGACTGAAGAAGTATCGTTTATTTTGAATTAATTTGGGGTCCGAAAAAATCCCATTTATCTTGATTTGGGGTTCGAAGGTATCCCCGTTATTTTATTTTGATTTGGGGTCTGAAAAAAAAATTCCCTTTATCTTAATTTGGGGTCCGAAGAGATCCCCTTATCTTATTTTGATTTGGGTCTGAAAAAAATCCCCTTTATCTTAATTTAGGGTTCGAGGAGGAAGATGGAGATGAGGGCGAAGAAGATGATGGAGTGTATGAATATGGAGAGCCCACTCGTTTGCAGCGTCCCAAACTCTACCACGCGGCTCTTCCCCAGGATCTGGAACAAAAGCCCCGGCGATAAGATCACGAACAAGATCACCCCCATAACCACTGGGCCCCAATTCGACATTGCTCTCATTCCTCTTCTTCTTCCTCTAATGGTGAGAAGGTGAAAGAAAGGAGAGTGGGAAGAATCAAAGGAGGAGTTTGGATTCTGGAAACGTAGAGGACCCACCAGCTTCAACCACTCACTATTTATTTATTTTTATTTATTTATTTTTTTCTATTTTAATCTTTGCTTGTCCAAAAAGTATCTTATTTTGATTTGGGGTCCGAAGAAAATCCTCTTATCTTATCTTGGGGTCCGAAGAAATTCTCTTTTATTTTGATTTAGGGTTCGAAGAGATTCCTTTATCTTATTTTGATTTGGGGTCCGAAGAAAATCACCTTTTTAAATAATTTGCAGTCTGAAGAAATCCCTTTTATCTTGATTTGGGGTTTGAAGGAATTTTCGTTATTTTATTTTGATTTGGTTTGGGATCCGAAGAAATTCCCTTTATTTTATTTTTTTTAAATAATTTGGGGTCCGAAAAAGTCTCTGTTATTTTTAAATAATTTGGGGTTCGAAGAAATCCTTGTTATTTTTAAATAATTTGGGATCCGAAGAAATTTTCTTTTTAAAATAATTTGGGGTCCGAAGAAATTCTCTTTTTGAGTGAACCTAAATCTGGATGTCCGAAGAAATCATCTGAATTGGCTTGGGTCAAAACGAACGAGCCGGAGCTTAGATGTCCGAAGAACTCATCCGAGATGGCCTTATTAAACTTCTGCGAAGCCTTTTTTGTTTTTCTTTTTTTTTTCTTTTTTTTCTTTTTGCGGTGGTTCATTGATTAACGATTTCGAATGGGGTGGAGAGTTTTGAAGAAACGGAGAATCATTGATCCTCCTCCCCTCTTCCATCGAAGGACATTAATACGGGATTGGGTGGTGGCGGTTTTATTGATTAACGATTTCGAATGAGGTGGAGAGATCCGAAGAAACGGAGCATCATTGATCCTCCTCTCCTCTTCCATCGAAGGACGTTAATATGGGATTGCGGTGGTGGCGGTTCCATTGATTAATGATTTCGAATGGAGTGGAGAGGTCTGAAAAAACGGAGAATTATTGATCCTCCTCCCCTCTTCCATCGAAGGACGTTAATATGGGATTGCGGTGCTGATGAAGACGATGGCGGGGCAATTACGGTATAAACCACCTATTCCCTTGATTGACGACGTCGAATGGGGTGGAGAGGTTCGGAGAAACGGAGGATCATTGATCCTCCTCCCCTCTTCCATTGAAGACGTCAACATGGGATTGGGTGGTAGCGGCGAGGATGACCAGGTAGCGGCGAGGACGATGAGGATGGCAATGTCGACGGGAATGGCAATGACGACGAACAAAGGAAAATATTTTATTTTATTTTATTCTTTTTTTGAAAAGATTTTATTTTATTTTATTTTTTACCTGAGATCGGAGATGAGAATCGGAGATGATGAGAGTATAGGATCATAGATGATGAGATGATGAGAGGATAGGATCGTAGATGATGAGAAGGTGAGGAAATTGGAGATGTACGATGTGTGGTGGGATCAGAAAGGTTGTGTTCTCCAAAAAATCTATTATTTTCTTCGTTCTATTTATAGTAGGGGATTGGTTGGGATTTGTTGCGTGGGATTTGTTGAGGGAATGTGGGGTTAGTTGAGGGAATGTGAGGGATTGAAGTGTTAGTTGAGGGATTGACGTGTTAGATGAGGGATTGGCGTGCAGGTTCATATTTCAAAATTGAATAGGATGTTGATGAGATTAACGAATGAGGGAATTTTCTTGGATTCAAAATTCAATTTCAAATAAGTGGGAATAGGTGGAGTTTGAGAGATATTTTGAGATTTGGTTGAAAATTTGAATTTCGAATGAAATATGAGTTTGGATAAGTGGGTTGAAAGATATTTTGGAATTTGGTTGGTAATTCAAAATTTAATTTGAACATAATTTTTGAAATTGAATTTTGAAACAAGAAGTTGATTATAATATAAGGCCCGTTGGGCACAAAAAAATAAGACCCGACTTATTTGGTACACTCAAAAAGTTTGACGGGCTTTTATGATGCCCATAAATTTGTGTTCACAAATGGCCTATTAAGGAGCTTGAATTTGCAGTAAAATTTATTGGGCCCAAATTATGTATATGAGGCATATTAGAAATGTATAGATCATAATTTATGTAGAACACATTAAATTGGACAAATCAATATTACGGACCAACCATAATCTTTCCCCTATTCTTTTTTATTGTAATTTTTTTTTTTTTTACCCTAACTTTTCGTTGTACGAGGCACGAGTACGGTGAAAAGATGCATGTTTAATTATTTTTGTCTCTCCATTTTCAAATATTTTTCTCTATTTTTTTTTTTTTTTTTACACGCATTCAATTTGATTTCTTGGTTTAATGACATGGCGGTCAATTGAATATGGTTTGCTCAATTTATTGACATGGCGGTCAATTGAATATGGCTTGTTCAGTTTATTAACATGGCGGTCGAATGGATATAGGTTGTTCAGTTTATTGACGTGGCGGTCGTTATGATATGTGTTGCTCAGTTTAGTGACATGACAGTTGATGTGAGTATGGGTCGCTAAGTTTATTGACATGGCGGTCGATATAAGTATGGGTCGCTCAGTTTATTGACATGGTGGTCCATATGATATGCGTTGCTCAGTTTAGTGACATGGCAGTCGATATGAGTATGGGTCGCTCAGTTTGACATGGCGGTCCATATGATATGCGTTTCTCAGTTTAGTGACATGGCGGTTCATATGATATGCGTTGCTCAGTTTAGTGACATGGTGGTTCATATGATATGCGTTGCTCAGTTTAGTGACATGACGGTTGGTATGGGTATCAATCGCTCAGTTTATTGACATGACGGTCGATATGGGTATTAGTCACTCAGTTTATTGACATGGCGGTCGATATGAGTATGGGTCGCTCAGTTTATTGACATGGTGGTCCAATAATATGCGTTGCTCAGTTTAGTGACATGGTGGTCGGTATGGGTATCATCGCTCAGTTTATTTTGCCTCAAGAAAAGCAATCAAAATTGTTGCTCATAACCGACTTTAAGTTAGCATTCCGTCATAAATAAAATATGTTTTTGGTGCCAATTTGGTGCTCATATGGATTTTCACCAGATGCATTCTCCTAACTTTTGCCTATGAGACTGAATCGTGTTTTTTTTCGTAGCAGGGATTTCTTTTTTGCCTGTGGGGTAATACCACAGGCGGGAATAGTTTTTTTTTTTTTTTTTTTTTTTTTTTCTTTTTTGGGTATTGAAAAATATGGATTTATTTTGCTTCGAGAAGCAATAAAAATTACTGCACATAACCGACCCTAAGGTGAGTTAGCATTCCGTCGTAGACAAAAATATGGTTTGGTGGCAATCTGGCGCCCATATCGGTTTTCACCAGATTCCTTATTTGGTAGACTCAAAAAGTTTGACGGGCTTTTATGAGGCTCACAAGTTTGTGTTCACAAATGGCCTATTAAGGAGGCTTAAATTTGCAGGAAAATTTATGGGCCTAAATTATGTATATGAGGCTTATTAGAAATGTATAGACCATAATTTATCTAGAACCCATTAAATTGGACAAATCAATATTATGGACTAACCATAATCTTTCCCCTATTCTTTTTTATTATAATTTTTTTTTTTTTTTTACCCCAACAAGGTCAATCAATGTATATAAAGTGTTACTGACCAACGAGGTTCATTAATGTCAAGTACTTATGCAGTATAGTCCAATCATAACGAACACCGCTCTACAACTCAATCATGATGAACAAGTAAAACGATAACTGTAGAACAAATAGCAAAGAAGTCAAGTGGTGTGTCACGCCCCGGGGTCGAAACTGCGACCCGGGCTCGCCAACAGATCCGCCGCCTATACAAAATCCCGTATAGGTGAAGCGTCCAACCTGCAAGAAAAGGTACTACAACTAAACAGATATCAGAGCTATAAAATAAAACTGCTGAAAAACTAAAATCCAACCATCTGTACAACTGAAAATAATGATACAATATCCATCTCCCATAAATGATAATCATACAATATCCTCAAATAATATCTTCCGATACAAAAACCCAAGACTCAACAGGGAGATAAACCAAAATAATACATCAGTGTACATGCTCTCAGTACATGTCAGATCCTCACAATACAATAGTCTCTCAAAAGTGAAAATAAAATCTACTGACTGTACTACAAATCTCCAATGTGGGGGTACAGCTACTCTCCAAAGATAGGTAGGTATCTAGCTCGCGACTCCCTCACCTCGAACAGCAACAGCAGAATCAGCAACACCCGCTAAGACTCTGCAAAACAAAGGAGAGAAAAGAAAAAGGAGGGGGAAAACCTTCAACGGGTGTGAGAATTACACCAAAAGGGAGTTCTCAGTGGGTATCGCCACCAGGCCCGACGGTCTGCCTACTAAGTCTACTAGAGGCATAAGATAACCATGCAGTAAAAACTGAACAAGAAAGTTAGAGATATTCTACAGCTACCATGCCTCTATCTAAATGCTCAATGGGAAAAAATCTATGAAAGGTATGCAACCACTCGCACACGAGGTGCATAATCGACCCAATCGAGCTGACTGCCACCTCTGGTCCAGTCAAGCCTGCGCCTCTCTAGTGTATCCACGTAGGGTGTCCAATCGGACTAACTTGCTATCGAATAGTGGCACCTGCAGGCTACAGTCGAAATCCACGCTCTCTCAGAATGGATAGATTCAAGATCCTCAACATCTCGCACAACGGTTGAAATACTCACAACGACCCCGGGACCACCGTCAACCCAACGGTTCCCAACGACACTAGTACTGGTCTAATCTCAGCTACCAGACTCCACTCAGTTCCCAGGCACGAGTGCAACAATAAAAGTACCTGCCTGAAACAAACCTAATCAGATGGACCGGTATAGAACACGGCACTGCCTCCTCTGCCGTCGAACTCAAGAACTCAGCCGCGGGATACAGACCGGCTCCTGACCGGCACGGTCATATCCCGAAATAAGTAATAGACCGGCTCCTGTCCGGCACGGTCGCACACTTCGTAGTGGCACTCGAGGGGAGTGACCCACACGAGTAAAGTATCACAGTAACAAGTATCACGATATAGCAGGACTGGATCACGACTCGGATCGACGTGGAGAAATCCATCCATTAAAGAAGACCTCGATCCCCAATCTGATGTACAAGTAACCTCTGGTCAACCGCCTAATGTCCGCGGTCGCCGCAATGCCCAACGATCTACAATCCGGAACAACAACCGACACTCGGTTAACCGCCCAATATCCACGGTTGCCGTAATACCCTGCCATCCACAATCTGGTACCATAACCAACATCCGGTTAACCGCCCAATATCCGCGGTTGCCGCAACACCCACAACCCACAATCATGCACAACCTGTTCCTGACTCCAAGATCCCGGCTACACTATCCTAAATCCCTGCTTAATCCCGAGCAACATGAACCACAAGACTGTCAAAAAGAGGAGAAAAGAAACAAGGATAGTTTCTCTTAAGTCAAGTCCCAATCATGAAAGTGTAGCAGTAAAAGGTGGCCTATCTAGATGTCCATACAAGCATGCAAGTGTCCTCAAGGAAGATAGAAGTAAGAGTATGTCAAAAGTAGCTCTACATAGGTATAACCAACATGTTAAAATCGCTAATGAACTACACCTGTTCATAATCCACGATCCATAATAACTCCTCAGAGTAGTACCCGCACATAGATATATCATCCTGTCCCCTCGAATGATCAATCCTCATGAAAGGCTATGTGCTAACATGGCATGCTAATAAATCGCTACTATAATAAATCAATCCCGCATAAATATGCCAATGGGTAAACGAGCATGATCTCTATCTCATCTAGTATAAAATGAACATAGCCCTCTACAAAATGCTAGATCTTAAATCCTCTAAAACATGTATAATGATCAAGTAAGCATCAATCCACATGATCTAGGCCAATTCCCATGCTTACATCTCATTCATATTGGTTGTACATTAATCATGCATGCTATCAATCACAGAGGATAACATTCCCTTGGGTAAGCTTTCATTAACCATCCACAAGGATATCCACTATTGCAATTGTCATATGACATAACACGAATAAATCATGCAATTCCTTATACAATTACCATTTCTAAGCTTATTCCTCAATCACATAAATTGTACCCTAAACATACATGCATTCTAACAGATAGAATTAGAGAACCGTCCACCGGTTCTGGAGACGAAGCAACCCACCTGAATGCTTTCCGTAGGCAAAGCTGAAGTCGGTGATGTGCGCAATCACTCACTATCAAAAACCGCCGAAACTGCACCCGCGGTACTCAGTCGCACAAGCCTCTGCTCCAACCAACATCACAACCACAACACACTAATCAATACCCCACACACACCAAACAGCATTTGCTGTTTTTACAATCCAGCAAAGAGAAAGAGGATATTCACCTGTGTGCAGTCCTCTGAAAAATCCAGAAAAATCACTGTTGCGATCCTCGCGACGAGTAGATCCAAATCGAGTATTTATACACCTCGTTCCGACACCTGTAGGCCAAGAAATAATTAGAACAACGCGGTAAACCAACTTCCTCACGAGCATAAGCCTACAGAAAAATCAGTCCAAAAGAAGCTTAATTATCACCTTCGAAGTGTCCTCCAAAAATTTCAATAAAAATACGGTCGCGTTCCTCTCGAAGCGTAGATGCCGATCGAGTCCTCATACGCCCCGATCCGATGCCCGTATGCCGAGAAATCCCAACATTACTCCACCGCTGTCCTAATACCTCGCAGCAGTATAAGGGGTCAAAAGGTATCTCGGGAACACCACCAAAAACTCGAAACGGAGCAGAGCGATCAACACGGAATGTAGTAACCGTGATTTTTAAAATTCAAAATTCAAGTTTAAATAATTTTCGGATTATTTAAATGCCAAAAATGGGGAATTAATTGTCACGCCCCGGGTGCAAATCAGGACCCGGGCCCGTCTACAGATCCGCCGTGCACATGGGATTTCCCGCGTACACGAAGCGCTGGTAACCTGCTCAAATATTAAATGCGCAATAAAAGAGCATAATACAGAGCTGAAATAGAAGAACCACATAGTATCTCAGACTGGAATTACAAATACAGCTGTAATATGTACAATAATCTCCCAGCTCACTAAAATAATACAACCCGCTGGCGGAAGCCAGACCCAAAATAAAAGGAGAATCTCACAGTCTGAGTGGGGGTACAACGTCTATCTACAGCTCTCAGTCTCCCAGGAGATCTATCTATTCAGCGATCCCCTTACCTCGATCAGCTGCCGATGGCCTAGCAGCTCCTGCAGATGACTCTGCAAAATAAAGGAGAAGAAAGAAACAGAAAACAACAATGGGGGTGAGAACTACCAGATAAACCAGCAGCCTCCCCTAGTGGGTAAAAACCTCAACTCTGACGCACCCACTAGGACTACTAGAGGCAAAAGGGAAAAGGGGAAGTGGTAAGATACATAAGATGCTGAAACAGGAAAACTACCACTATTATGCTGTCAAAACTGTATGCATGCATCAGAAATAGTATCTGTCCAAATAAACCCAATCTAGTCACCAGAAACAACTGGTACTGCCTGCTCAGCGGAATCTGCACACACGGCTCGAAACCGCAGGATCGGCTCACACGGCTCGCATCCCAACATAAGTATCAGACCGGCACACACGGCTGGGTCCGAGAAAGCACACCTCCGGAGTGGCACTCGAGGGGAGCGACCCACACGAGTAAAATATCTCTGTCATCAGTATCACAAGTATCTCTGTAGCACATATCTCAATATAGCAGGACTGGATCATAACCATGATCAAAGTGGGAAACTCCATCCACTATAGGAACCCAATCCCCAACTGATGCAATAAATAAACCAAACTCAACCCCAATCTGATGCCAGGATAAACATCTGGTCAACCGCCTACTGTCCGCGGTCACCGCAATACCCCACAAGTCCACAATCTAGCACAACCTTGGCTACACTATCCCAAACCCCTGCTCACACTTGAGCAACAACATATGAATGCAAAGGACAACAATAAAACATGTTCAAATCCCAATATGATAGTGTAGCAGTAAATAGTGGCCTTACCTGATGTCCGGGCATGCATGCAACTGTCTTTATTTGTAAAAGTTGTAAAATAGTGTCAAAGGTTTAAAACAATTGATTTACTGAATAAAAGTCATTTGCATGCGAGATCATAGCCTTTGTATTAATCACAGTGTCCCAATATAAGTCATCATATCATTTGTGGGTTATATTAATTTTTAGGGGAGTTTATCCCAGCGGTCCTTGTCGTTTGTCATATTAATTTGTCCCAATGGTTCTCATTAATTGTCCTGTTAGTTGTCCTGTTAGTAGTCCTGTTAGTTGTCCTGTTAGTAGTCCTGTTAGTAGTCCCAATGGTTCTCATTAATTGTCATATTTTAGGGGATTTCTAGTAATCCCAGTGAGCTTGTCAAAAATGAGGTAAGCAACAACCGCCCACCTCAAGCAGCTCAAAATACACCCCAGGTAGTCTCCTGGTTGTCCACAGTCCTCAAATCCTGCAAATCAATGCTCCCGGTATAAATACAAATCCCAAAAAGTACAGTATTTGCTGTTTTTCAGACAGCACGGGAAAAGAGGAATTTTTCACCTCTAAAATGAGCTCCTAAAATCCCAGAAAAATCACGGTTGCGTTCCTCGCGAAGAGTAGATCAAAATCGACTCTTAAAACGCCTCGATCTGACGCTCCTACGTCAAGATAAAAATCGGAGAAGTCGGTGCTGTCCAAAAACCATCACAGTAAAAAGGGGGGTCAAAGAGGACTTGAAAACTGTGCCAAAAGTACGAAACGGAGCAAAATGATCAACACGGAAATCGAAGCCCTACCTCTTACGGTCGCGCTGTCGCAAAAATCGTCCAAAAATTCCACCCGGTTAGCCCGCAGTGAATTTTCGACGGAACTGCGACGGGAAATGGGCCTAAAAAGAAAATCGTCGCAGTGCGCCGCGTCGCAGATATCTCACTATCTGTAACTCCTAAATTCCTGAGATTGTAGAGAGAGAAAGAAGAGAGAGAGAGGAACAACTTTGGTAGAGGGAAGTTTTTCTGATTCTCTCTCCTCGGCGCGCAAAACGAGGTGGGAAAATGAGAGGGGTGAGGGGCTCTTATATAGTGGGCCAAAAGGGATATTCCCACACGGGATCCTGATCCGAACACGAAACACCGAAACGGGCCATCCAGGAAGCGCCACGTGTCCACAGAACAGGAAACAGCCTGTGCAGGGCCAATCAGATTTCGCCACGTGGCCACGTGGTCCATGTGCTCGGTCCGCGCTCCGGGTCTTCCGGAAATTTGTCGGCCTACAGGATGCTGCCACGTGTCACCATCCAGAAGCTTCTAGAAGCCGGCCAGCCAATCAGGAGCTGCCACGTGGCAAGGGAAGAATTCGGTGCACCCGGTGCACGCCTGGCCCATGGACCGCGCACCGAGCCCCCTGCCCGCGCCTGCCCGCGCCTGCCCGCGCTGCCCGCGCCTGCCCGCGCCGCGCTCGCTCCGCCGCTCCGCCGCTGCCGCCGCCGCCGCGCGCCGCCGCCGGCCGGTCGCCGCCGGCCGCCGGAACAGTAATTCCGGCATGAACAGTAAAAGGTGCCGAAAAAATAAAGTGAATATACCATTTTGACCGTTTTCGCGCGCTGAGTCCAAATACGACGTCCGTTTTGCCAAATTCTCATCCGAAATTTTGCCGAAAGCTCCCGGAAATTCCCGTTTGCCCCGATTTTCGCGCCAAGTCTGTTTTAAATGTCCAATTTCGATTCTACAAGCTCCGAAGCACTGTACAAGCTCCCCGCAGTCACTGTTTAATGTTGCACAGTTCCTGCGGGAGTCCGGATCATCACATCCTCCCCCACTAAAAAGAGTTTCGTCCTCGAAACGAGACTCAACAACAATCCTCAGTCCGATGTCTCGAATAAGTAGGGGTGGGCATCCCTCATCTCCGACTCGAGCTCCCATGTAGCCTCGCGCTCGTCATGATTGCCCCATTGGATTTTCACATAGGGAATGGCCCGATTGCGCAATTCTCTCACCTCTCGATCCAGAATTCGCAGTGGGCGCTCCTCATACCTCAAATCCTCGCTGATCTCCAGCGGTGTGAAGTCGATGACGTGCGATGGGTCGAAGACATACTTCCTCAAAGTAGAGACATGAAATACATTATGGACACCAGCAAGCCTCGGAGGAAGTGCAAGTCGGTAGGCAACTGGCCCGATACGCTCCAATACCTCAAAGGGTCCAATATATCGGGGGCTAAGTTTCCCACGAATGCCGAACCTCCTGATTCCTTTGGACGGCGAGACTTTCAGGAATACATGATCACCAACCTGAAACTCTAAGTCTCGTCGCCGAACATCGGCATAACTCCTTTGTCGGCTTTGGGCGGTCTGAAGATGCTGTCGGATTACTCGGACCTTCTCTTCTGCCTCTATCAAGACATCTGGTCCCAAGGTCCGCCTCTCGCCCACGTCACTCCAATAAAGCGGTGATCGACACTTGCGTCCATACAATGCTTCAAACGGAGCCATCTGAATGCTCGCTTGAAAGCTATTGTTGTACGCGAACTCAGCTAAAGATAAGTGTCGAATCCACCCTCCGCCGAAATCCAGGACGCAAGCCCTCAACATGTCCTCCAGGATTTGTATCGTCCGCTCAGACTGCCCATCAGTCTGCGGATGGAAAGCCGTACTGAACCTGAGTTCAGTCCCCAAGGCTGTCTGCAAACTCCCCCAGAAACGCGAAACAAACCTCGGGTCTCTATCTGATACAATGGAGGCTGGTACTCCATGTAATCTCACTATCTCATCCAGATATAACTGGGCTAGTCGCTCAAGTGGCCACGTAGTCTGCATGGGCAGAAAGTGCGCCGACTTGGTAAGTCGATCCACGACTACCCAGATAGCGTCTGCTCCTCCCTGTGCCCTAGGAAGTCCGACCACGAAATCCATCGTAATGTGGTCCCATTTCCACTGGGGAATTGGGAGACTCTGTAACTTGCCAGCTGGCACTCGATGCTCAGCTTTCACCTGCTGACAAGTTAAACACTGAGCCACAAATCTCCCGATATCCCTTTTCATGCCTTTCCACCAGAAGTGTGCCTTGAGGTCCTTATACATCTTAGTCCCACCAGGATGTAGGGTATAAGGTGTATAATGGGCCTCTCGCAATATCTGCTCTCGGATCTCCGCATCCGCTGGCACACATGCTCGGTTCCTGTACCTCAGTACTCCCGAGGCATCTACCGTAAAGTCCCCAGACTGATTACTCGGAATTTGATCTCTAATCCTGGTCAAGTGGGGGTCCTCACTCTGTTTCTCCCTGATCCTGTCTAGCAGAGTGGGCTGCACGACTAAAGATGTCAGTCTAGCAGAGACCCCAGGGGACACAACCTCTACTCGAGCCGTCTCATCTCTTCTAATAGCGGTGCCTGGTCTGTGATCAACATAGACAAACTTTGCACCGCCCTCCTACTCAAGGCGTCAGCGACCACATTAGCCTTGCCTGGGTGGTAGAGAATATCTACATCATAATCCTTTAATAGCTCTAACCACCTACGCTGCCTCAAATTCAGCTCCTTTTGCGTGAACAGGTATTTTAGGCTCTTGTGGTCGGTGTAGATTTCACAGTGCTCTCCATATAGGTAATGACGCCAAAGTTTCAGTGCAAACACTACAGCAGCAAGCTCCAAGTCATGGGTAGGGTAATTTTTCTCGTAATCTTTGAGTTGCCTTGATGCATAAGCAATTACCCTCCCTTCTTGCATCAACACACAACCAAGTCCACTGTGTGATGCGTCACTGTAGATCACATATCCTTTTCCCATAACAGGAAGGGAAAGGATAGGAGCGGTCATCAATCTAGTCTTTAGCTCCTCAAAACTTTTCTGACAATCCTCACTCCAGATAAACTTCACTCCTTTACGCGTCAAGCGAGTGAGGGGTGTGGAAAGCTTCGCAAAGCCTTCCACAAACCGACGATAATACCCAGCTAAACCCATAAAACTACGCACCTCCGAAACGGTCGTCGGTCGGGGCCAATCTCGGACTGCCTCAATTTTCGCCGGGTCTACCGCCACACCTGCGGCGGAAATCACATGGCCCAAGAAGACTACCTCCCGAAGCCAAAATTCGCACTTTGCCAGCTTGGCATACAACTTCTTTCTCTCGCAGAAGTTGTAGCACTATCCTTAAGTGCTCCTCATGCTCAGCATCACTTCGGGAGTAGATCAAGATATCATCAATGAACACTACTACGAATCGATCCAAGTATGGTCGGAAGATTCGGTTCATTAAATCCATGAATGCGGCAGGGGCATTAGTTAGCCCAAAAGGCATAACTGTAAATTCATAATGCCCGTACCGTGATCTAAATGCCGTTTTCGGAATATCCTCGGCCTTCACCTTCAACTGGTGGTAACCGGATTGCAGATCTATCTTAGAGAAGACACAAGACCCTTGCAGCTGATCAAAAAGATCATCGATGCGCGGCAAAGGGTACTTGTTCTTGATGGTCACTTTGTTTAATTCCCTATAATCCACACAAAGTCGAAGTGACCCATCTTTCTTCTTCACGAATAGCACCGGCGCTCCCCAAGGCGATACACTCGGCCTAATAAAGCCCTTATCCATTAAATCTTGGAGTTGCGCCTTAAGCTCTCGCAACTCAGCCGGTGCCATCCGGTAAGGAGCCTTTGAGATTGGCGCAGTTCCTGGAACTACGTCAATCACAAACTCAATCTCCCTATCTGGCGGCATGCTAGTCAGCTCAGGTGGAAAAACATCCGGAAACTCGCGGGCAATTGGGATATCCTTGAGTTCCGGCGCCGCCGTAGGCCCCTCAACAACACTAGCCAAAAAGGCTACACACCCTCGACGGATCATCTGCCTCGCTCGGGAAGTCGAAATCATAGAGGCAAAGAAAGCACTCTGACATCCCCGGTATACCAACATCTCCTGGCCTGGCTCTCTAAAAGTGACGGTTCTTGCGGCACAATCAATAGTCGCAAAGTACCGAGCCAGCCAGTCCATTCCGAGGATCACATCGAAGTCCTTCAGCTGTCTCAAGACCAACAGGTCTACTGGCATAATCCAGGACTCGATTTGCATCGGGCAGGACCAACAACACTCTTCCACGTGCAAGGTGTGATCGGGATCTTAACCTCTAATGCACGTGGCAAAAGTCCTACCTCTAACCCATGTAATGATGCAAATGATCTACTAATGAAAGAATGTGATGCTCCAGTATCAAATAAAGTACGAGTCCTAATGCCAGAAAGCAAGGTGATACCTGCCACCACATGATCTGCTGCCGAAGAGTCCTCTACCTGCGCAGCATACACTCGCCCACTCTGAGCTGGAGGGCGATAATCCGTGGGATGGGAAGAAGATGGTCTGCTTGCTGGAGCATAGGGCCGCTGAGCCGTCGACCGCTGCTGCGATGAAGATGGAGCAGATGCTGAAGAAGGGGTGGTGGGGGCCGAAAAGGGGCACGAAGCTTGAATGTGCCCGGGCTGTCCACATCTATAGCAGCGACCCCACCGTGGTCGCAGGTGTTGGAAAAATGCTGACCTCCGCAGAAAATACAATTGCCGGGGGTTCGTGGTTGTCGGGGTTGCTGTTGAGACTGCCGCTGTCGCTGAGGCTGCCGCTGCGACCCACGTTGCGACGACTGTGATCTTTGCTGCTGCTGCTGCCGCTTCTGGGACTTCTGGGATCCACCAGGCCCTCGTCGCTCGGACCGTCCTTGGCCGGGGAACTGTGACTGCGGCGGTCGTGGCGGCCTCCACGAACTAGATTGTCCCCCAACCTCCGGTGCCGGTCGCTTCGCCCCCGGGATCACTACGGGAGCTGGAGCTACCTCCCCCATCACTACCTCCCCGCACTCAACGTAGAGTGCCTGCTCCATCGAGGCCTCCAAGGTCTGCAACCTACGCGAGCGAACCAATTGAAAAAGGTCCCGGCGCAATCCTCGCTCGAACATGTAGATCCGGTGCGCCTCGTCCCTGGCCACGTTCGGTACACATGCCAACAATTGATTGAAATTGGCAATGTACTCGTGTACGGGCCGATCTCCTTGTCGGAGGTTTCTCAACTGTTCCTCCAACCTCTGCCGGACGCTTTCCGGGAAGAAAGCCCCAAGAAGGAGATTGCGAAATTCCGCCCAGGTCAGGAGCTGAGCCCCAGGCGGACCAGCCGGTCGAACACGCCGCCACCAAGCTTCGGCGTTGTGTTCCAAAAAGTTCGTCGCCAATATCACCTGATATCGTTCCTCGATAAACAACGTCTCAAAACGTCGCTCCATCGCCGTGATCCACGACTCTGCCTCCCACGGCTCAGTACTTTGCCCCGAAAAATGGGGTGGGTCAAACTGGCGAAACCTCATCAACAGGTCCACCACTCCCCGCTGCTCTGCCGGGGTCAGAGATCCTGTCAGCCCAGTCGGCTGTCCACCAGTACCCCGAGTAACAGGGGATGCCGGGGTCACCGGTACAACTGGAGGATTCACAGCAGGGGAAGAAGGTACGGGAGAATTCTCTGAAGGTGCTACAACAGGCTGAGCCCTCTGCTCTAACATTTGCGTCAGCCGACCCATAGCCTCCTCCTGACGCCGAACAGCCTCTGACATCTGGGCCATCTGGGCCTGCAGCTCTTGCACCTCACTCTGCTGGCCCTGCCCGGACTCCTCCTGATCGGATTCAGGGGAATCAGGCTGAGAACGCGTCAACATCCTACGTCGCGGAGGCATCCTACCACAAGAAACCACACTCAGTATCGGGACCCCACACGACCCAATTTAGCGAAAGTCAAAGACATTCCCCTATTCCTGTGACTTTATGTTGTCTGCAGCCAACATAACTGTCCACCAGAAATAGGCTATGTCGATCCCTCTTCTCTCACTGGAAGAGTCAAACAAAATAAATCGACGACTTTCGCAAAATGCCACGTCTCTCATGCCCTATTATCCTAGGGTCTGCCAAAAGCCTAGGGTTTCCTAAGTCCCAACTGAACTATCCCTAAGCTCTGATACCAACTTAATCTGTCACGCCCCGGGTGCAAATCAGGACCCGGGCCCGTCTACAGATCCGCCGTGCACATGGGATTTCCCGCGTACACGAAGCGCTGGTAACCTGCTCAGATATTAAATGCAATAAAAGAGCATAATACAGAGCTGAAATAGAAGAACCACATAGTATCTCAGACTGGAACTACAATACAGCTGTAATATGTACAATAATCTCCCAGCTCACTAAAATAATACAACCAGCTGGCGGAAGCCAGACCCAAAATAAAAGGAGAATCTCACAGTCTGAGTGGGGTACAACGTCTATCTACAGCTCTCAGTCTCCCAGGAGATCTATCTATTCAGCGATCCCCTTACCTCGATCAGCTGCCGATGGCCTAGCAGCTCCCGCAGATGACTCTGCAAAATAAAGGAGAAGAAAGAAACAGAAAACAATAATGGGGGTGAGAACTACCAGATAAACCAGCAGCCTCCCCTAGTGGGTAAAAACCTCAACTCTGACGCACCCACTAGGACTACTAGAGGCAAAAGGGAAAAGGGGAAGTGGTAAGATACATAAGATGCTGAAACAGGAAAACTACCACTATTATGCTGTCAAACTGTATGCATGCATCAGAAATAGTATCTGTCCAAATAAACCCAATCTAGTCACCAGTAACAACTGGTACTGCCTGCTCAGCGGAATCTGCACACACGGCTCGAAACCGCGGGATCGGCTCACACGGCTCGCATCCCAACATAAGTATCAGACCGGCACACACGGCTGGGTCCGAGAAAGCACACCTCCGGAGTGGCACTCGAGGGGAGCGACCCACACGAGTAAAATATCTCTGTCATCAGTATCACAAGTATCTCTGTAGCACATGTCTCAATATAGCAGGACTGGATCATAACCATGATCAAAGTGGGAAACTCCATCCACTATAGAAACCCAATCCCCAACTGATGCAATAAATAAACCAAACTCAACCCCAATCTGATGCAAGGATAAACATCTGGTCAACCGCCTACTGTCCGCGGTCACCGCAATACCCCACAAGTCCACAATCTAGCACAACCTTGGCTACACTATCCCAAACCCCTGCTCACACTTGAGCAACAACATATGAATGCAAAGGACAACAATGAAACATGTTCAAATCCCAATATGATAGTGTAGCAATGAATAGTGGCCTTACCTGATGTCCGGGCATGCATGCAACTGTCTTTATTTGTAAAAGTTGTAAAATAGTGTCAAAGGTTTAAAACAATTGATTTACTGAATAAAAGTCATTTGCATGCGAGATCATAGCCTTTGTCTCAATCACAGTGTCCCAATATAAGTCATCATATCATTTGTGGGTTATATTAATTTTTAGGGGAGTTTGTCCCAGCGGTCCTTGTCATTTGTCATATTAATTTGTCCCAATGGTTCTCATTAATTGTCCTGTTAGTTGTCCTGTTAGTAGTCCTGTTAGTAGTCCTGTTAGTAGTCCTGTTAGTAGTCCCAATGGTTCTCATTAATTGTCATATTTTAGGGGATTTCTAGTAATCCCAGTGAGCTTGTCAAAAATGAGGTAAGCAACAACCGCCCACCTCGAACAGCTCAAACACACCCCAGGTAGTCTCCTGGTTGTCCACAGTCCTCAAATCCTGCAAATCAACGCTCCCGGTATAAATACAAATCCCAAAAAGTACAATATTTGCTGTTTTTCAGACAGCACGGGAAAAGAGGAATTTTTCACCTCTAAAATGAGCTCCTAAAATCCCAGAAAAATCACGGTTGCGTTCCTCGCGAAGAGTAGATCAAAATCGACTCCTAAAACGCCTCGATCTGACGCTCCTACGTCAAGATAAAAATCGGAGAAGTCGGTGCTGTCCAAAAACCATCACAGTAAAAAGGGGGGTCAAAGAGGACTTGAAAACTGTGCCAAAAGTACGAAACGGAGCAAAATAATCAATACGGAAATCGAAGCCCTACCTCTTACGGTCGCGCTGCCGCAAAAATCGTCCAAAAATTCCACCCGGTTAGCCCGCAGTGAATTTTCGACGGAACTGCGACGGGAAATGGGCCTAAAAAGAAAATCGTCGCAGTGCGCCGCGTCGCAGATATCTCACTATCTGTAACTCCTAAATTCCTGAGATTGTAGAGAGAGAAAGAAGAGAGAGAGAGGAACAACTTTCGTAGAGGGAAGTTTTTCTGATTCTCTCTCCTCGGCGCGCAAACGAGGTGCAAATGAGAGGGGGTGGGGGCTCTTATATAGTGGGCCAAAAGGGAATATTCCCACACGGGATCCTGATCCGAACACGAAACACCGAAACGGGCCATCCAGGAAGCGCCACGTGTCCACAGAACAGGAAACAGCCTGTGCAGGGCCAATCAGATTTCGCCACGTGGCCACGTGGTCCATGTGCTCGGTCCGCGCTCCGGGTCTTCCGGAAATTTGTCGGCCTATAGGATGCTGCCACGTGTCACCATCCAGAAGCTTCTAGAAGCCGGCCAGCCAATCAGGAGCTGCCACGTGGCAAGGGAAGAATTCGGTGCACCCGGTGCACGCCTGGCCCATGGACCGCGCACCGAGCCCCCTGCCCGCGCCTGCCCGCGCTGCCCGCGCTGCCCGCGCCGCGCTCCTCCGCGCTCCGCCGCTGCCCCGCCGCTGCGCCGCTGCCCGCCGCCGTGCGCCGCCGCCTGCCGTTCGCCGCCGGCCGCCGGAACAGTAATTCCGGCGGCCGGAACAGTAATTCCGGCATGAACAGTAAAAGGTGCCGAAAAAATAAGTGAATATACCATTTTGACCGTTTTCCCGCGCAGCTGAGTCCAAATACGAACGTCCGTTTTGCCAAATT